>CATKHJ010298099.1:0-12802 GCA_949750685.1 Vernicia montana
CCTAGTCCGGTGGAGACACGACTTCAGCAGATGGAGCATCGGATGGAGTCCATGTTGTCTGAGTATCAGCAGACGCAGCTTCAGTCCGACTTGCGGGTCCGAGATATCATCAGAGAGGTGCTATCTGAGTATCTCACTCCAGCTCGCACATCTTCTTCTGCTCCAGCATTACAGCAGGACCAGCATCATGACCCGCCCTAGGACCCCCCACAGGACCAGCCCCAGTAGCATTTTTTCCACATTTGTATTTTTTTTTTATACATGTATAGTACAAACGTGAATAATATTTGTTATATTGGATTTTATATTTTATTTATTAAATTTTCATTTAAAATATATTTTTTTCTACATAAAACGCCATTTTATTTAAATATTATTATGTAAATTAAATTTTAAAAAAAATTATTAATAAAATGTGTTAAAAATATTTAGCGACGGATTAGAAACGACTTAGCGACGGATAATCTGTTGGACTACTCGCTATGTTAGCGAGTGTTAGCGATGGAAATAAATTGTCGCTTAATTTAGCGACGGACTTTCCGTCGCTAATTTAGCAACGGATTAGCGACGGAAAAATTCAGTCGCTAATTTTAGCGACAGGTTTTTCCGTTGCAAATAACATCGCTAAATTTAGCGACGGACTTATGGTCACTAATCCGTCGCTGATTTTAGCAACGAATTTATTCCGTCGTTATTTTTTTTGCGAGGAGCATTTTAGCGACGGATTATTGCCGTCACTGATCCGTCGCAAATTTCATTTAGCGACGGAATTTTTTAGTTTAGCGACGGATTAATCTGTCGCTAATTCGGTAGATTCTAGTAGTGTATGTTGCTCACTGCCTCTATAATCATAAGTATTACATACTGATTATAGAATACAAACAGAGGTGAAAGTCTCTTCGAAATTAATGATGTCCAATTATTATTTTTATGACCATGAACATTTAAAATATTTGTTTGAGAGCGACCTGTCATCCATATTTTCAACACTTAAAAATAAATCCTCTTACAAAATATTAATGGACTACAAATGTATATTTAATACAATAGAATAATTGATTTATACAAATATAGATTTATTGTCATTAATTATAATGTTGTTTTACATTTACATTAATATATACACAGTTCTAAAACATATATTCTAATAGTGTTATCCGAATCTATTAAGATAAACAGGTATTTATTTATAAAGTACCCGCTAGCCACTTAAATATCTGCGAAATATTGTTAGAGATACTAGTTTTTCATGAATGTGCTTCGCACATAAATCGTTAATTATATAAACTTGTTAAAAATCTCGTAATACATGTTTGTAATATTGACTAATAAATTAAAAATTAAAAATATAATTTTTATAATTATAAAATTAGTATGAAAAATTAAATTAGTAATAAAAAATATATATTTTTTTACTACTATACTTGGCAAGATACGACAATTATTATATTGTATAACAATTTTTTTTTAATTTTAGAATAGTTATTTTCTTTTACTACTAAGGAATATTAGGCAATTAGTATTTTATATAACAAACTTTTTTTTTTAAATTTTATTTTAAAAACATTAGATACTTACTTTTTATCCTTTTCTTATTTTACTCAAACTATATATCATATTTGGAATTAATTCTAGACAATTATTTGTTATTCTAAATTTATTTTCAATAAAAAAACAATTTCTTATCTAAAAAGCAGTATGCTCAACCGGAAAAGGATGTAACCTTCCTTACAATGCGATGAATTCTCTGGCCTCTGTTTCAATGCATCTGACATCATGTTTGAGAAGATTAATTTGCTCCAATGCATAGAGGGTCTTTACCTCAACCACTATTAGAGAAATCACAATTGGTAATTAACAAATGTTGGAATTTATTTTAGTAGATTGTGATTGAGAATTAAATTTACGATTTCACAACCATAAGAATTGATTACAACTCATTTGCTTATTTAATATCTCATAAATGAGATATAAGTAACATATTTTGCAATTATTTTTCATATAATTGATATATAGATACCACATTACATTACATCTTATTGAGTTCAAGCGGTGGTCATATCCAAAAAGGAAATTGGAATGAAAGACCATTACAGTGACTTATTGATGACAGAAAGAAAAAAAAAAAAAAAAAAAAAAAGGAGAGGGTAATTAAAGCACCGAAGAGAAAGTGAAATTCGGCATATTTGGCATATGCTTGCAGCAAGGTTAAATAACTTCGTCATGTGATGAAGATCATCCGCCGATTTTTTCCTCCTTGACCACAAAATTGAATCCAAAGTAATTGCTACCAGTATAAACACCGTCGTCTTTAATGTAAGTAATTTGTTTACCATTGGTAAGAGTGTCTCGTTGAGCATATGAAAAGGGAACATCGCAAACTCCTTTTCTCGCAACCAGCTCCACTTTCACCTTAGTCTTTGGAGGCACTACAACTTTGATAGTGGCAGATAAGTTGTTGGTCTTTTTCTTTTCCTCACCCCATGAGTATTTTTTCCCGAACTCTACTGAAAATAAAGAGGATAGTCCAATATCTAGTAGACCTTCAATGATGGGAATGGTGGCGGAGAAGCTCATTTCAACACTGGTCTTCACCGACGTGCTAGTGTTATAACTGCTCGTTCTACTGTCTTCATACACCAATGCCAGTGCTGAATCTTTTATTTCCGTATCTGACTGGTTAGTAGTTTCGTCGGATGCCATGACTAGGACCTGTTCATTGTAAACTCTTACATCATCGAGACGAAAATTAACGTCATAAACGTCCCTCGAAACCAATGGCTCTTCCACCGCCAGATAGGCCTCTTGGTCTATAGCTGTGGCCCAGGATGCAGCAGCCAGACAATCAACTGTGCCACCATAATTTGTTCTACGACAAAATCTGTCGTTGCCCAAGCTTTTGAGAGCGATGATATTGTCTTTGCCGAGATTGACTGGCCAAAACGATGTTTCTGGAGTAGCAGAAGTGTCAGTGGAGATAGGATATATCCAATTTGGGGTAGCTTTCCAGAATTTTCCATTGAAATCGTGCTTCACACGGATGCTTCCATCAAAATTGGTGAAAATTTCGTTGGAAACTTTTATAGCCCCAATATCATCAGACCCAAATTCCATATGGTCGTCGCCATCCTCACCACGGTAGCGTAGATATTTTCCATTGTCGCCCTTGAACGCTACGTATTTGGGCAATATCACCAATGATTCCCAGTTGGTAACCGTAAAAAGATCGGCCCCCTGTAATTCGGGAATCTGATAGCTTGCAATTAAGCAACCCCTGTACGCGTTATCCGATCGATTAAACCATAAATTGTGTCCAAGCTGGACGTGTTGAAAACGTAATGTTTTGTCATCAAGGAATTGGATGGGCTTGAACAACGTACATGACCATTTGGATTCGTCTTCATCTAGTTTGTCAGCTGCTGCAATGATATAATCCCCTTCTTCACTGTTTCGCCGCCAATATTTGTTGCTAAAACAGCATCTTATGTGGACAAAGTCGGCACTTTTTGTTGCCTTCTCTACTCTGAACTTTGAGAATGGACTCACGATATCTTCCCCATCACATCGAACATATCTATACTGCGAGTCTGATTCATTAACATAGCGTAAATATTTGTCACTGTAGTTTGATTTAAAGACAGAATATCTAGGAATGAATGGCGCCATTTTCTTTTCTCTCCTCTCTTAATTTGATAATCAGTTTAGTTTGATGGTGCTTTTTTAATTTGCTTATGTATCTCCAGCTTTGTAAGCTCCTATTTATAGGCAAATAGATTTTCAACCGGATACTTGGTTTGCTGTGGTTGCGTCGCAGAGGATATGCGGATGGGGTTATGGGGAGGCATTAAGGACAAGACAAAGAAAAGGGTAATGGGTGGGGACTACCATCGGCACATAATGTTAGATGATTGTGCTGTTGGGTCTTGTGATATGTGGCCAAAAAAAAAAAAAAATGCGGAACATCAATTTTTTTTTTTTTTTTTTTTTAAATGGTCATCATTTTGGAAAATTATTAGTTTGAAAAAATAAAAGGAAAAAAATGAATTAGAAACTTATTAATTAGAGACTTTAGATGTTGACAAACAACTTACTATTTATGATAGATTCATACGTGTTATATTCCACTTTTGAGATGTGACGGTCCTAAAATTTAGGGAGACATAAGGTCACCTAGACCTGTAGAACTCACTATCTTATACCGAACTATAATTATCATTCATTATAACAATACCTAAGACCATAACCTGCTATGCCTTTTTTTGTGATCATTTACATATACTACACATATACCCCAAGTATATCAGACATGTACCATAATTCCATAAATGTATACCAAACGTATACTAAAATATAATAAAGGTATACTAAACATATATCAAACATATACCACATGTATACCAAAAGGTATACTCTTGACTATCGATAGGTTCATTGTAATACCATATTGTAGTTAATATTTAGCATTCATCATGTATCATCCATAATGTAGTTATTACAGTCCAAGCAAATATTCATAAGGTTCTAGTTTTTGCAAGACTATTAGACGCCATAATGACCATGGAGCTCTAGATCGGTTTCTTCAAGATACATAATTATTATGACAATTCAAAATAGATTTATAGTTAATGAGCAGATTAATCCCCAAGCGGAATGATAAAGCTTGAGTTTTACCTTGCTAGATCCACTACATCACCTAAAAAAATAAAACACTAAACGAGTGAGACAAGCTCAGTGAATACATAATAACTTAATATGATATACTGGTTAGGTTTATGTGTTTCAAAGAAAGAATATTGTTCTCATTGTTTTTTCGTAATTGTTAACATTTTGGTATTTAACAAGAATTATAAACATCACGATAGAATTTATCAATGATACTGCGAATGGAGGTTCAAGATAATATAACTATTAATATTATAGCTGAAATCAGATATTCGGAAGCAGTGTGCTTTCCATTGAAAAATAAACAGAGTGGCAGTCAATGCCTTACTCACTCACACTGATTTCGATATTGTGAGATTGATCAGGTCTAACGGCTAGAACCACCCTTCCTAGCTAAGGTGGATACACTATCCCTACCTGACGGACCTTCTTACCATGTGCAATGACTGATTTATACCCCACATCAGATGGAGATTTCTGTTTTAATTTATATATCAATAATAAAAGGGCAATAATATATTGGTTACATGTGAAATAATGTTTCTCATCAATGAGTACAGAATTCAATTATTTATTTGCCAAAGCAAGGTAGTTCGAAGACCTAGGAAGGTATTTTTAGCACAATGGTTTACTTATGAATATCAATAGTGTAGAATTTATATTCAAGATTTCTAGTTGGATACAATGAATGAATGATAATTCATTTTAGAATGCCCATATTATATTAAGCATTATGTATTCACCTTAATTCCTTAGTTTCTAGTTAGCACAAATAATAGTGATGATCTTCCGATTCCAAAACTCGCTCATTCGCCTTATCCTTAGGTTCTACAAAGAACCATTTCATATAATCATTCATTAGATCATCAATTCTTACTTAGGTATTTAACCTATTCCAATTCTAATACTACTAGACCTATAATTAGGACACAAATTACTTACTACTAATTCTAATCAACACAAACATTGCATATAAACATAGATAGAAATTTATTGATTCATATATGCATTCATATCACTAAGGCCGAATAGGCCATGGACCATTGTCCTACATTTTATCTCATTTTCTTTAATGTATATGCCATGTTCAATCAACTCATTGCAAATCATTTTATGTTCCTTTACATATCGACATTTCCCTTGACTTTCCATATATGGCCGAACTATACTTTAAGGAAGGAGTCAAGTTCACTTAACCAATGTTCAATGCAATTTCATACACATTTAATTAGCATCGAGACATTCTCAATTTAAGGTTCAATTGAAGAAACATCCAATTAATTATAGAGTTCCTAGGTTGGCCGAACCCTACAATTTGGAGAAAATGAAATTCCCTCAATCATCATTCAAATTGGTTGTTCAATCATGCAATTAACCTATTTCTAAGCTCAATTCAACAATCAATTATAAAAGTTAAATGGACACCAAGACCTAAGGTTGGCCAAACCCTACACAAGGTAAAATCTAAAATTTCTCTTTCAATTTTCAAATTGGTTTCATACATGTTCAATTAACATGTCAAGGGACTTAATTAAACAATTAATTTCATCATTAAAGCACTAATTCAAAAATCCCCAATTTTACATAATATCAAAAGAGGGAGATTTGGAATTCTCTAACCAAATTCAAATTAACTTTTAAAGTATGCAATTGACACATAATTAAGCCTA
This sequence comes from Vernicia montana, assembly GCA_949750685.1. Taxonomy (NCBI): domain Eukaryota; kingdom Viridiplantae; phylum Streptophyta; class Magnoliopsida; order Malpighiales; family Euphorbiaceae; genus Vernicia; species Vernicia montana. Next base: position 6,333 of record CATKHJ010298099.1, read on the forward strand.
TTTCAAGGTTCAAATCATAAACAAGTAACCATTTGGGGATTTTCTTGGAATGGCCGAACCTTGCTAGGCTATTTGCAAGGTTTTGCCTTCCTCCAATACTTGATTTATTTCCTTCAGTTTACTAGTTCTAAGTCTACTTTTTATGATCTATCAAGTTCTCAAATTAAAAGGATTTCTCCTCTTTAACATATCACAACCCGAACCCAAAAAGGAAAAGAAAAGAAAAAGAAACAACAATGACTACAAGGATGCAATTGATTGAAGGAAAAACTTGAGTTTTTTGAGTAATTACCTTGAAATCTTCCTTTGGAGTTTGGAACTCTTCTTGGTCGAATATGAGAGAGATGAGGGAGGAGAAATGTTGTTTTTCTTGGCTAAGTGTTAAGTGAAGTGAAGAAATGGTGGTAGGTGAAAGCTTATGTATAAATGGAAGGCTATGATTAAATTAAGAATATTGGATGACTATTATTGCATGGCTTCCTAAGGAAGCTTTGGAATTTTGATTTAAAATTTTATTTCTTGAAATTATGATGTTTTGGGACTAGGTTCATTGAACCTTATTATTTGGAGATTTAAAAATTGTGTTAATGGAAAGTAGGGCCCACTTTCCATTAACTCAATTTTTAACATAAGAAAATAATTTCAAGAATTTTCTTTCCCTCCATTTCCCTAATCATGGCCGGCCAACACTATGGCTTGGGTTTAGCCCATTACTTGGTCACTTATTAATACATATTTACGGAAATTTTTGATAGTTTTTAAGAAATGACTATTTTACCTTTTTCTCTTTGTACACTTATATACACTCAATCACTTAAATGAAATTAAACACATTCATATGCATTATTCATATGACATTCATATTCATACATGTTATTAATATAATTCTATGCAATTAATCACAAAAATTTAATTAATCAAGTTCATATGTACCAACATTCAATCTTGGTTCTCTAATTCAATTTGCATTAAATTTTCATTTCTTATGCCAATTGGGTCATGGTATATGGTTATTCAAGTCTAGGGTATTACATTTTGCCCTCCTTAAAGAAAATTCGTCCTCGAATTTTAGAAAACTTACCAGCTACTGTTGAAACAACTGAGGATATCCTTGAAGCATATCTTTCTCATTTTCCCACGTGCATTTTTCGATATCATGATTCCTCCATTGGTCTTTCACCATATCGATCTTTTTATTTCTTAATTTCCTTACTTGTTGATCCAAAATGGTGATAGGTTGCAATATATGAAAGATAGGTTTCTTCATATGAAAGATCTCTGTCTATCTCAATAATTTAAGGTTGCAATATGTGCGAAGGATCAGGAACATATTTTCTCAGCATTGACACGTGAAATACCAGATGTACATGCTCCAAAGCCGCTGGTAGGGCCAATCTGTAAGATACTTCTCCCACCTTGCTAAAAATTTCAAATGGCCTGATGTTGGGAGGTGATAGTTTGCCCTTTTTTCCAAACCTCATCACTCCTTTCATGGGTGATACTTTCAAGAACACGTGATCCCCCACCATGAAGTATACTTCTTTCCTTTTGGGATTAACATAGCTCTTCTGTCTGCAAAATGCAATCTTCAATCTCTCATGAATCAGTGGCACCTTTTCCGTAGTCTCCTTCAACATGTCTGGTGCTTCTATGTATTGTTCACCTGCTTCAACCCAACATACAGGTGATCGGCATTTTCTCCTGTAAAGCACTTTATAAGGGGCCATTTCCTATGGGGGAATGATAACTGTTATTGTATGAAAATTCAACTAAAGGTAGATGCTTGTCCCAACTGCCTGAAATCCATGACACACATCCTTAACATATCTTTCAGTGTCTGGATAGTCCTTTCAGATTGTCCATCTGTCTGCAGGTGGGAAGCAGTACTAAAATCTAATTGGGTGCCCATAGCCTCTTGCAGCTTTTGCCAAAATCTTGATATAAACTGAGTGCTTCTATCCAAAATGATTGAGACTGGAACCCCATGTAGTTTTACAATCTGATCGATATAGACTTGTGCATACTGTACTGCAGTATAAGTTGTCTTCACCAGTAAGAAGTAAGCTGACTTCGTCAGTCGATCAACTATAACCCAAATAGAATCATACCCCTTTGGGGTTCTAGGCAGTCCCACTATGAAATCCATAGTGATGTGCTCCCACTTCCATTCAGGCAACTTGATCTCTTGTAGTAGACCCAATGGCTTCTAATGCTCTATCTTCACTTATTGACATGCAAGGCAGGATGCTACAAAGTTTGCTACATCTTTCTTCAAACCCAGCCACTAGTAATAACCCTTAACATCTTGGTACATCTTTGTAGCACTTGGGTGAATACTATATGGGGTCTGATGTGCCTCTTTCAAGATTCTCTCCCTCAGTCCTTCTGCATTCAGTACACATATCTGGTTTCTACATCTGAGAACCTCATCTTTGATTTCAAATTTTGGAGCTTGACCCTTTCTTACTTCTTCTTTAATCTTTACTAAATGTTAATCTTTATCCTGCGAGACTTTAATCTCCTCAAGGAGCCTTGATTCCACTTTGAAGTAGGCCAAAAGTACTCATGACCCATTCACTTCGAATTGTAGACCCTTATTAAATAGCTCCTTCAATTCCTTCACAAGGGACCTCTTATGCACTGCTATATGGGAAAGACTTCCCATAAACTTCCTACTTAATGCGTCAGCTACAACACTGGCTTTTCCAGGGTGGTATAATATCTGGCAATCATAGTCCTTTAACTCCACCCATCTCCTTTGTCTCAAGTTTAAATCCTTTTGCTTTAAGGTATATTGGAGACTTTTATGGTCCGTGTAGACCTCACACTTCTCTCCGTACAAGTAGTGTCTCCATATCATCAAGGCAAAAATAACTGCTGCCATCTCCAAGTCATGAGTCAGGTAGTTTACCTCATGTCTCTTGAGCTGTCTAGATGCATAGGCAATGACCTTCCCATTTTGCATCAAGACACACCCCAGTCCGATCTTTGACGCATCACAGTATATAGCAAAACCCCTTTCTCCTTCAGGTAATGCTAGAACTGGAGCTGATATCAAGCAGTTTTTCAGCTTCTGGAAGCTTTCTTCGCAAGCTTCATCCCAATTATACTTTACTTGCTTCCTTGTCAACCTTGTCAACGGTGCAGCAATCCGTGAAAAGTCTTTCACAAATCATCAATAATACTCGGCCATCCCTAAGAAACTTTGAACTTCAGTGATCGTTGTAGGCCGTGGCCAATTTGCAACTACTTTTACTTTCTTGGGATCCACTTGAATTCCATCTTTGCTTAACACGTGTCCCAGAAAACACATGCGGTCTAACCAGAACTCACACTTTGACAATTTAGCATACAGTTGGTGCTCCTTCAATATCTGTAGTGTCGTTCTCAGGTGTTTCTCATATTCTTCTTTACTCTTCAAATAGACCAAGATATCATCTATGAAGACAATTATGAATTTGTCTAGGAATGGCTTGAACACACGGTTCATTAAGTCCATAAAGGCTGCTAGTACGTTTGTCAATCCAAAAGAAAGCACCATAAACTCATAGTGGCTGTATCTTATTCTAAATGCAATCTTATGAATGTCCTCCCCTCGAATCTTGAGTTGATGGTAACCAAATTGAAGATCTATCTTTGAAAAATAACTAGATCTTTACAATTGATTGAATAGATCATCGATTTTAGGTAGAGGATATATGTTCTTCACTGTTGCTCTGTTCAACTGTCGATAATCAATACATAATCTGAAAGATTCATCTTTCTTCTTAACGAACAGTACTAGAGCTCCCCATAGTGAACTACTGGGTCGGATGAAACCCTTGTCCAGCAAATCTTGTATTTGCACCTTTAGTTCTTTCAACTCAGACGGTGCCATTCGATATGGGGGTATCGATATGGGTTGAGTACCCGGAAGAAATTCGATATTGAATTCTATCTCTCTATCTAGTGGTAATCCCGATAAGTCATCTAAAAATTCATTTATAATAGGTATTTCCCCTATACTACTGGAAGTCTTCCTCTTGTCCATTACTTGATCTAGATAGGCTCGACACCCATTTCTCAGCAATCTCTTTGCCCCAATGGCAGAGGTAAGATTAGTGGGTGTATACTTTGCTCTTTTTGATACACAAGTTCTTCTCCATTCCTCATTCTGAATCTAATTATCTTTTCACGACATTCAACATAAGCATCGTGTTTTGACAACCAATCTATTCCTAATATGACATCAAACTCCAACACTTGTAGTTCAATTAAATCATCAATGAATTGTCTACCCTCAATTTCCACTACACACTCCTTATACATCTGATTCACTTCTACAGTTTCACCTAAATGTGTCGTTATAGCTAAGGGTTCATGCATTAATTCCTTAACTTTATTTAATTTCTTCGCAAAGCATGGGGATATAAAGGAATGTGTTGCACCAGAGTCAAACAAACATCTTGCAAAGAAGAGTGAATAAGGACAATACTTGTCACCACATTGTTTGAAGTTCGAGCCTCTTGTGGGTTCAGGGCACACACTTTTCCCTTGCCCTTCCCTTCAATAGCTTGTATAGAATCGGAGGCTTGGCCTTGATTTCTGCCTTTCCCTCCTTGCCCCTAATTGTTAGTTTGGCTCATCTATACGGTTGGTTGTGATGCAATTGTGGGTGTTCTCTGCTCCCCTTTCATTGGGTAATCCTTAATGAAGTGCCCTACTTGCCCACACTTGAGGTAAGCTCCCATAGCTCTGCGACAAATCCCACCATGTCTCTTGCCACAGGTGGTACAAGTATAAACAACTTGATTTTGTTATCCTGACTGATAAGTACCTATATTTCCTAGTATCAATGCAACAAACATGCTACCAGCTTGATTTCTATTCTTACTTCCTCCCCGGGACTGATATTGATTAGTGGTAGTAGTAGTATGCTCTCTAGCTTGGGTATTACCACCCTTATGTTTACTGCTTTGACTATGGTTCTTATTCTTCTTTTGATCTCTTTTAACCCTCTCATCCCTTGAGCTTGCCTCAGAGAGATTCACTGAATCTACGAGGAGTTGGGTTGAGGAAGTGAACAGATGGAATGAGACATCAAAAGCTAGCTTCCCAACTCAATTTGAAGTGGATACTACAGTAGAGGATGATGAGAATGCAAAGGAGGAGCGTAGATTGGAAGAGATGTTTGTTACCTTAGTGCAAGCTACAAATAAAAGATTTCAGAGCATTGAGACAACTTTGGAAGACCAACAGACTTCTCTTCATAATCTAGAAAACTGGGTTGGGCAAGTTTTGCAATTGCTAAGTGAGAGACCTGAAAGCAATTTTCCCAACAATACCAAGACCATTCCAGAAGAGCGACAACAGACCACTACCGTCAATTGGATGTGGGATGATGATAGTGAAGAAGACGAGAATGGTAAGGCAAATTTGGGAATGGTCCAAAAAGCATTGGATGATGATGATTTGTTATGTGAGCAATCCCAAATTGAGCCATATGATGACATGGTTGGAGTGAGTTCAGATGTTGAAGACTTCTTTTCTGATGACAGCTTGAAACCACTCACAACCCCAATACCCATCCTTTATATACCCCAAATTCCATCAAATGAACACCTAGCCACAAATGATCTTACACCCTTGCACCATTTCTCTCATTGTACATTTGTTAGAGAATCAAGTATGTGGCCAGTACTTGTAGTCTTGAAATTTTCTTTGGAGAGGAAAATCTATTTTGTGGAGGTGTTGAAGCAAAAGGTTAATGAATTTGGGTGGAGCATCTCGAAATTGCAAGAGGTGGCTGAAGTTGGTGACGTTTATGCTCTCTTGGGTACAAAAGCTGAAATCCCTATATTTAGTATATGGGTAAGAGTGTTCGATTATGGTTTTGATATTTGCAAGCTTAGGTTTGCACGAAATAGAGAGCCAAAAATAGTTGTTATTATTGTAAGAAGGCTATGCAAAGGCTCAAATCTTTGCATACTCTTCTTTATCTTAATTTATGGAGGTGGCCAGCACAAGGAAACCTCCAAGCCATTGGTAGATGATGAATAAGGCTAACGTCCAGCTAAGACGACGTTAAAGAAGCGCTGCATGGGAGGCAACCCATTGATGATTTTGGCTTTTATTTTTTTTATTTTTATTTTTCTGTTTTATTTTGTTTTTATTTTTGTTTTATTTTGAACAGATTTCACACTTTCTTTATAGTTCAATCTCTTTATTTGTAGGATGAATTTGATCGTGGCTATAGCTGACTGGAAGGAATACCGCCTAAGATTCATGTGGGACATCATTCAGGACAGTTAATTATCTCTTTTACTTTTTCATTTTACTTGTATATAACACATTGGGGACAATGTGTTACTTAAGTGTGGGGGAGAGGTTTTATTGTGCCCTATTTGTAATTGAATCTTGCGATGAAGTGAATTGAGTTATGGTGATAGTTTGATTTGAAATTAAATCTCTCTAGTGATAATTTTTTTTTT
>CATKHJ010298113.1:0-21386 GCA_949750685.1 Vernicia montana
ATTGTATTTAGAATTATAAAGTTTTAGATTTGAACTCCAGTTGTATTATAATTAATTATTATCGTACTTTGTGCAATAGTAAAATTATATTAAATTATTATTATATTTTTTTAAATTATATTTATTTATTATTGTATTAAATATAAATACAAAAATATAATTTTTTGTTATAATGTAACAAGAGGATTGAGCAATAAAATAACTCAACTAACAACCAACTAATAATCAATATTTATTATCTAACATCTAACAACCCATAACTAATATCTGTTAACACTAATTATTATAACTTTTATAAAATTAGTATGCAGCATGAATATTTATGTAGTATGATTTGTGGTACATAATAAAAGTTCTAGTCGAACTAAATTTTAAAAAAACAAACAAATAATAAGAATCTAGATTGTATAACTGGAATTCTTAATGCATAACAATTTGAATCCAAATGATCATTAGATATGATGTGTGATCCCATTATTTATAATATTCTTATAATACATTGTTTGGACATATTGATGAATTAGGTGATTTTAATTAGGTTATGCATAAGTCTACCTTATGGATCTTAATTAAGGAATTATCCATCAAAGATTAATTATAACAACCATTTTTCCACTTGATTTAATTAGTTAATAGTTTCTTCTTGTTATTATTATTAAGATTTTACTTTTGACAAATTGTAAAGTCCAAAAAGTTAGAGACTTTGCAATCTGCTGGGGATAAGGAGTTCTTGACAGCTCATTACACAAATTATCCAATTAATTACGTGCATCAATTGAGATTTCACTATAAAACTCTATTATTACATTACCAAAATTTCAGCAAGAAATCCTTCAATCCAAGAATCAAGAATAAGAAAACAAATAAACCAATAATCAAGATTAGGGAAAAAAATTAAAAATGGAAAAGTAATGCATACCTGGACAATGATGACGACAGAGTTGGGAATTAGAAGGAAGAAGACCCATGAAGGTGGTCTTGATGGGATTCAAAATTTGTCCTACATTTGTTCAAAAGCTTTTTGAGCTTCTTGAAACCAACCCCAAGTAATTCTTTCTCTAACCTTCTACTAAAATAAACAAAAATATGATCATAAGGAACCGATCTCTTACCTTTCTTTTGATGGAAATAAATCTCCAAGAAAATTAAATGAAATTAAAATTAATTAATTAGTAGATAGAAAAACAGACAATATCACCAAAATCATCAGATTCGTGGTCCATCTCTACACTCTCTCTTTACAGCATCAGTATTTATTGGCTTATACTTTGCATCTCCAAACGAACATAGCCTTGAAAGTGCAGATCGACAACAATTCCACCACTGTTAAAAAAATGAGACAAAAACAGAGAGCCATCAGTTCCCTCTGTCGAACGAAAATTAACCTCAAAACCAAAGGGTTTAAAACGGTTAGCAATCCATCGAATCGACCCAACAAAATAATGGATCTAAGAACATGCAAGAAAGAAAAGAGAAACAGGACCCGAAGAAATATAAAAAAAAATTAAAAAGCAATTTTTTTTTTTTAATTTTAAAAAGAACACCAAATATACAAAATTACAGATACATATATATTCCGAAAATGCGTAAATGAAAGATCTTTAAGTGAAAATCTGACCTCCAGAGCTTCCGCGAGGCATGGTTGCTTTGCTTGCTTGGTGGGTAAGCCGAGTGGCAATTGAAGAAATAGAGATTTGCGAGAAACTGATTGTCGGCGTGTCCAGAACTTTACAAAAATTCTGTAAACGCTAAAATTTGATTAAAAAAATCAATAACAGATAATGATTCTTGTAAAAAACGACAGCATTTTGGTTCGAATCGCAAAATTTCAGGGGTACGAAAGGAAAATCAAAAAAGGACTTTATGGTGAAAATCCAAAATGCCGACATACGGCGTCGTTTTCATCGTATGGCTTGCAAATAGAAAAGCCCAAATCAGTAATTTCAGTTTTTTTTTTTGCGAATGGGACCTCATAATGATAGAAAGACTAAAAACCCTAAGGAACGACACCATTTCGAACTGAAAATCAACAAATCAAGGAGGCATAACCGTAATTTAAAGAAAGTCCAAATCATTTTGGAAGTTACTGTTCTTATGAATAAGGCCTGTATTGTTGCGTAGTTGATTTAACCTTCCTTCCAAATTCCACCAAACTATTTGTATAATAATCTTGGCAAAAAAAAAAAAAAAAACTATTTGTATAATAATAATGCAATTTGCAGTCAGAAAATGGATTTTCGTTGGCTGTTTCTTTGGAATCTTGTTACTTAATAGCCCACTTCACTATCAAATAATCAAACCCATCAAGGCACGATACATTTTTTAATCCTATATTATTATAGGTATCGCTCTGGAATTCCAAAAGCTCTCATAGTTTTCGCTTCAATGGCGCCCTTCTCAGTTTTTCTACCAAAACCCACTTTGCAAAACCCACGTATCCCCTCAAAAATCCCTCATCATTTGCATAATTCGTGTTTAATATCGCCAAATCTTTCATTTCAGAGAGTTGGGTTTCAGAGTTTTCATCGTGGGTCGATCACAGAATCGATGATTGTTAATTGTTCTCATCAAGTTGAAGCTATGGTTGGCAAGTCATGTGTTTTGTTCTTATAATTTGGTTAAATTCATTAATGGTTAACCATCAATTATTATATGCTACTGTAACATTTAACGATAATATTGTTTTTATTGGTGGCAGATTCTTCTACTCAAGCATTTGATGTTCCAATTCTGACTTGTTCAGAGGTTTATTTTCTGTTCCCTTAATTAAATGCATTGCTTAGTAAAATCAGAGAGTTTAGTGATTATTTCAGGAATTTTAGTTTGTTTTTTTTTATGTAATTCTTTGTAAGTTTATTAGTTTGGATGATTGATTTTGAACTTTGAAGGCCATTGAAAGGCTGAGAACTAACAGAGAAAAGCACAAAGGGAAACAACAATTCTTGGCCATGTACTCTAGCATTTTTGGTGGAATAACAACAGATCCAGCAGCTATGGTGATACCCATTGATGATCACATGGTGCATAGAGGCCATGGTGTCTTTGATACTGCTGCAATAATGGATGGGTTAGTATAATTTGCTCCAAAACAAGGATTAACCTCTTCCTAGAGGTGCAACTAAAGTTTTTCTAATGTTCTTTTCAAATGTTTAACTTTTGTGCAATCTCACTGCTCTTTTTTAGTTTCATCTTTTCTATGTCTATTCATATCTTTTTTCCCATGCATAAATTATTGAACCATTATCTGATTGTTGATGTTAAGAAAAGGAGATTAATGTTGGCCTTCTGCAATTAAAACATAGAAAACATAGATTCAAATTTCCACCTTGTTAGATGATGAAGCTTGGGCACCAGTGTTCTCTCTAATAATTTAGTGTTTTATTAAACTAATTAATAATGAACTCTTTAGTGCTAAGCATATCCTTGAATATTTCCCAATCTCAGGCATCTATATGAGTTGGACCAACACCTTGACCGTATTTTAAGGTCAGCATCCACGGCCAAAATTAATCTCCCTTTCGATCGGGAAAGTATAAGAAGAATACTCATGCAAACAGTGAGTGCTTCTAAGTGTCAAAAAGGATCACTAAGATACTGGCTGTCAGTAGGACCTGGTGATTTCCAACTATCGCCATCTGGCTGCCATCAGCCAGCTCTTTATGCCATTGTTATACAAGATCAATCTCCCTTTGATTCGAAAGGCATTAAGGTAGTAACTTCATCTATCCCAATAAAACCCCCACAATTTGCCACCATGAAGAGTGTAAATTACCTTCCTAATGTGCTTTCAAAGATGGAAGCTGAAGAGAATGGTGCATTTGCAGCCATTTGGTTGGATAATGATGGGTTCATTGCTGAAGGGCCTAACATGAATGTGGCCTTTATTACCAAGGAAAAAGAACTTCTGATGCCTCATTTTGACAAAATTTTAAGTGGGTGCACAGCGAAGAGAGTCTTGACTCTAGCTGAGGGATTGGTGAGGGAGGGTAAACTTCATGGAGTGAAGGTAGGAAATGTGACGGTAGAGGAAGGGAAGAGAGCAGATGAGATGATGCTTATTGGCAGTGGGATTCTTGTTCGCCCTGTGGTGCAGTGGGATGAGCAGATCATTGGTGACGGTAAGTCCCCTTTCTACCACTTATGCATCCTTCAGAATGAAATTTACACGGAAATATGCAACTTTTTCAGTATTATTGTTTTCGTAAACCTTTTCCTGCTCACTGAATTTGGAATAAAAAAAATTCTGAAATGATTGAATTTGAATGGTTTTCTTTAAAATTCACTCTGGGATGCATGAGTTTTTCTGAAATTAAAATCTGTAGAAAATGTAGCTCATTAGCTAATGGGTCCCTGTTGAATGGAGGGAAACCAAATATCTCCTGTTTGCTGTAGTTGCTCTGTGGACCATGCTAACATTGCCTCTTTCCTGAGATATCTAAAGAAGCCAATTTACCCACTATTTTCTTTTAAGCATGCCCTAAAAATTATTGTGGGGTTGAATTCTTTGTTATATTCTTTTTTTATGTGATTTTTGTTACACAAATATGGATTTGTTAATTTTCTGTCTGTGACTACCAATGAATTTGTGATGCATGTTCTTCTGAAGGCAAAGAAGGTCCCATAACTCTGGCTCTGTTGTATCTTATATTCGAGGATATGAAGTCTGGCCCCCCAACAGTTCGAGTACCAGTTTCCTAACTCAATTATTTCTGGCATTGCAAAGTGGGACTTCAAACAGAGAAAGCTGTTGTTCAGCTAATTATTCACTTATGGGAGGCTGCAGAGCAAGATGCGGCCTGAAGCCAGAATTTCCTGTATTTAAGTTGAACTTACTTCTTTGTATGATCAAATCTTCTGTATGTAAGTTTTTTTTTTTTTTTTTGAAGCTTTCTGTATGTAAGTTAATCTTTCTTTATAAGACAAAAATCCTCTGTATGCAAGTTGAGCTTGGTTTATATAAAACAATCCAAACAGCTGATTGATTGCTCCTCATCTATGCAGGTGCAGGAGACTGAAGATTGTTCATGTTTGTCCCTTTTTTATTTGGTACATCAGAATTTTTTTTAAAGAGAGTGTGATGTTGAGGGGGTGTAATCTCCTAACCTCATGACAGGCACTTTACTACTTGATTAAACATGTTTGTATGTTTGATGTAGATTGTAGACTTGTTCATGCGTTAGCTCTATATTTGAAAAATGTTAAAATTTTCAAATAATCGGCTTGCTTGATCTATAATTTTCTTTGCAAATTGAGACATACTGACCCATAAACAGGTATAGTTTGATGTATACAGTTAAATCCAGTGAGGAAAAAAAAAAGAAAAAACATTCTAGAGGGCTTTTTTTTAATATATATATATATTATCCTATTTACAATTAGTTCAAAGTATGATATTTTCTAATTAAGTCTTGCATACACTGAGGTAAAGTATCGGTGTCTTTTTAATGAATAAAAAATAAATAAAAAAATTATATTGACTAAAATATCTCATTACTCATTAGTTTACTATATGAGATAAACTTATGCACTTAGTGCAGATAATAATTTTTTGATCTTATTAGAGGTGAATTTGATATTTCTTGATCACAGCCAATGGTGGATCTACAATGGAGGCAATTGTCCCACTGGTGCATGAAAATTGTTGTGTATATGTAAGTGTATAGTAATATTGACTTAAAATATAAATTATTATTTTTATTTAGTTAGAATATTAATGAATTTAGATAAAAAAAAAATATAGAATTAATAACTAGATTTAATATTTTTATTTATTTTTAATCATAAAAATTTTTAAGCATATTATTTTTTTATCAAAATTTTTGAATATTATTAATATTTATATTTATTTAGACAATATATATATTGTAATTTAATTTAATTATGTGTTTATGGATTCGCTACTAATCATGGCAACAATGACATCACCAATAACAGTATATAGTGAATTATTCTGATATTAGATCATATCATTTATATCTAATAAAAAAAAAATTATTTTGGCAAAAAAAAAAATATATTATTAATATATTTTTTTTAATTTTCAAAAGCAACAAAATGTAGCGTAAAGTGGAACTTATCCCATGACACCTTTCTTAGTTTCTCCTCAGTCCCCACTAGCCACATGCCAACCTCAGCTCAGCTGCTGAGGGCAGCAAATGCCAGGATAGCCATTAGCCATACAAATAACAACAAATATATATTATATTATTATAATTATGATATAATATAATATAAAAAAAATAATAATATGATATAATATAATATAATTAGATGCTACTTTTGCCTTCAATTACTTGCCGAATGGATATATGCCATTAATCAACTTGACTGTTTGTTGTTTCTATCATTTTATTTAATATTTTTTTTTATGATAATGGAACTTTAATTATATTATTATTATTATTATTAAGTCAGATTAACAGACCAACTTGTACTAATCTATCCTTATTATATCAAAAAGACAATTAAGCATCTACTTAGGCCTTATAATTTCATGTGTAGTTGCTACCTAAGCCTTGGCTTCGCAAAAAGTGATGCTTACTTTGTTTTCTTCTCCAACCCATCAAATATCACGAAATATTCCAAATCTAAGTCATTATCAAAAATAAAAATTAAATTATAATTAAAAAATTTTCTTTTCAATTGCGAATATCATGATCTTAATTTAGATTTATCTATAATTGGTGAAATTAAAAAATAAATTTAATATATTATCTGAATGTTAATTTGTGATACTATTTTATTTGTATATAAAAAAAATGTAAGTCATGTCATAGAAAATTTAAATTAATAATTAAACATTTTGATGATTTATATGGAAGAAATAATTTTAAATTTGATAAAATAAAAGGCAAATTTATTAAATTAATTCTAATGGGATTAAAATAAAGGATTTGTTAGGTTAATTTATGATTTATTTATTTATTTTTTGATATTTATGCATATAAAATAAAACACATATTTGCGAGGTAATAATAGATTTTACCTGTAATCGGCAACCCAATATTATTTATTTATATTTTTATAGACTAATTAAAAAAAAAGTGTATTTAAAATTTTGTGTTTTTGTAATTTTGACAATTTTTATACATTTAATTTTAAAATTTTGCAAGTTTATCAAGGATAAAATCTCCAGTGAAATTAAATCTAAATTTGTTAATATTAACAAATTATAAGTCTAAATTCATTTTATTTTATCATACATCATGTAAAAACAATAAATAAAATAAAATATTTATATTAAAATGATATCATTTTAAGCACAATAATATAAATTAACAAAAAAAATATGACCTATTATGCTAATGAATTAAAATATAATTTCACTTGAAATTAATTGATAGTATAATTATACAAATTTTAAAATTTTCATATAAAATTATCAAAATAAAAAATTTATGCTGGAATTATAAAAATACTAAACTATAAAGTTTTTTTTTAATTATTATTAAGCCTTATTTAGAGCATGTTTAGATTGAGAGAATGTGAAATAAAAAAAATATTTAAAATGTAGGAAATGTTCAAAATATCTCATTTGGTATAAAAGAAAAATCTATTGATTTACAAGAGCAATTTTAGAAATAAAAAAAAATTAACACATTTTTTGATATGCAAAAATCATGAATTTTATTAAAAATTCACCAATCATATGAAATTTTAAATTTCACAATTTTTAAAAATTATATAATCTATAAATTGCTTAAAATGCATCAACTGTTCAATTAAAAAACAGTCACACATCAAAATTTATCACAATTTAAGGATTACATAAATTCTATCATTCACATCCATATCCAAACGTGCCTGTGAATTGCAAATTGAAAGAGAAACGGCGTCGTTTTTCCATTAAATGATGTGAATGGTGGCCCACAGAACCACCGTATAAACGATAAAAACCGTTAGATGAAAATGGTCGGTCAAGAAACGGTACAAGAAGAGATGCACCAGAGTACGGCTACCGGGGGGGACTCAGTTGGCACATACGTGTCGTTCTCTGATTGGTAAAATATTTGATATTTATCTAACAAAGAGAGAACGTTTTAGAGAGAGAGAGAGAGAGAGAGAGAGACCTTTGATAGAGGACTGTTCTGTTCGAGCTATTCGATCTAGAGAGAGAAAGTTTTGAGAGAGAGAGAGAGAGAGAAAGAAAGAGAAGGATACCTAATTAGATATAGATATTGCTTTACAACGATACTCGCCGGAATTTTACGTGGAGTAGAAGGAATTGATTGCGATCTCGCCGGATAAAGGTGTGTACGGTCGCCGGAATAGAATTGATCTTTTTGAGTTTGAAATAAGAAGAAAAGAAAAAAAGAAAACGAAAAAAGCAGAGATGGTGAATTCTATGGTGGAACGGGCCACGAGCGATATGTTGATCGGGCCTGATTGGGCTATGAATATCGAGATCTGTGATATATGCAACCATGACCCTGCGTAAGCACCGCCCGCACCTTATTATAATAATAATCTGTTCTCTTGTTTTGCTGTTTACGGTTGCTTTGTGATCAAGTTTGATTCATTTTCAATAATATAAAACTGTTTTCTATGATGTGTTCTTTCATTTGGATTTCTTGAGTATAGCGTGGCTTGATCGAACAGTTGAGAAAATTTTGGTTAATAAATAGAAATAGATTTGAATTATGTTATGAATTTTTTTTTTTATTGATTTGCATTCTCAATAATTGTAAAGCTCAGCTTATATATATATATATATATATATATATATATATATATATATATATCAAGCACTGTTGAAACGAAATAAAGTATACATTGAATCCTGTGATTTTCTGTTGTGCAATTATGGACTGGTGGATTGGTTTCATCAGGAATGTGGAAATGGGAATTTAATAATCACTAGCTTTCCTACTGTTTTGCTGTATATAGAGCGCAGCAGGGATTTGGATTAGGAAAAAGAATCATGCTTAGTTAATGGATAATAATCATGGAAGCTCAGAGATGGATATATCATATTTGGTGTTATATTTTGAATTAGGTTTTTGTTATATTTGGTGTTAATTGTAATTAATTCTAGTAGGAACAGAATCGTGCAAGTGTTTCTAGAATAAAACAGGTTACAGGATACCTGAAAGTTACAAACATCAGATTAACTTGTAGAAGAATCCTTAATTAATTCAAAAGCCTCTCTCCGGGTATAAACAGACACATGCAAGGTGATCAAGTAAAATTTTTCTTACTTGAATCTTTCTCACAATCTAGAGGGGAAAAAAATGGTGTTTTTAGTAGGTTGCAGTGATTTAATTATATTCCAGTGTCCCACTTGTAAACCTTGTAGTAGATCCCTCTCCAGCCATTACTCAAGTGTACATAAGACAGCAATGGAAAGAGTGAGGGAAGAAAAAGGAGATAAAAAGGATTTGATGCATCCATAAATAATGTTTTAAGATTGCTATTTGCAATCACCAACAACACATAACACAAACCATCCCCAATTCAATTACTCTATGTTAACACCAAAAGTTTCTTTGTATGAACTCGACAAACTAAATTATAAGGCTACTCAAAATTAAATTCATGGATAGGCCCCTTTCTATTCTTCTCTTAGCATCATTGACCTCTTCATTAGCTATCTATACTGCATTTAAAATCTGCCTCCATTCAGTAAAAGCATTCAAGAAATTAGAACTGTGTCCTCAAACAAACAATTCAATCTATTAGCTAAAATCCTTGTCAAATCTTTTATGAAATAGTAGCTGGAATGTAGTTACCTAATTCACCAAACCGTCCAACAGTACACAATCTGGGACCTGCAGCCCATCTTTTTGGAAGACACCATTTTCTTCAAGGAGAGATTGAAATCCAAAGGGGGAGTTTCAATTTGTTGGAGAGAGAAATTAAAAAGAGAAAGTGGGACAAGGGCGATAGGAACTCCTACATTCTCTGCCGAACAATTCAACCTTGATGGCTTGTCCTTGGTCTTGTCACCCCTGACCTTGATTTGCATTGTCAAGTGAGAATTTGTTCACATCCCTTTGAAATCAAAACACCAGCTGTGATCTCTTCTCAAGGCCGTTCTTTTGGTTCCTCCATCGTGGGGTTTCAAAGGCTGCCAGTAGAAACATTGCTGATGATAAGTTACAGGAGAAAGGGAACAGACAGGTTATGGGTTAATCCTTCCTATTTCAACCATTAGGTTTGCATCTGTAGATTTTTTTTTTACTTTTTTGTTCAAAGCAATGCTGCTGAAAGGAGATTTTATTAAAATTGCACCCCTTAGTACAAATTGAGAAATTTCACCAACGCATATAGATTTAGAACTTATATTTCCATCTTAGGTCTCTAACAATTAAAAACTCTTACCTTAGGTGGTGTTTGATAACACCATTTAATACTTAAAATTAAAATTTTCAATACTTTTTAATTCTAAGTTGTTTCATAATGAATCATTTAAAAGTCTCAATTAAGTTAATATTCACTTAAAATAATGTCAAAACTGTTAAAATTAAAATTACACGGAATACAATGTCATTAAGCTTTTAAATAATTTTGCAATTTAGAAATTTCAGCATGTATATTATTCAACACTTTATTTTCAGTTTTACCAAATATCACTATAATCAGCTTTTAAACTATATTTTGTGCTCTTCCTCTTGCAATAATAAAAAAATCCAGATACAAAAGAGTTAATGAATGCTTCTACGGCTTTGAACATTAAAAAGCTTAGTGACCTGAATAGGCATAATACATGCAATATGATCAAGGGTGGTGTACCAAGCCTACCCCAATATATTAAGCTCAGTGGCATACCCTGTCCTCATGCTGCAACTCAAAAGCACCTCATTCCTTGTAACAATGGCCTGGAATAGTAGGCCAGTAATTCTTAGTCTTAATTGAGCAATCCTAAGGCACTAGAGTGATCAAAGAAGAATTCATATTCTCTCTTAGTTCTTCATGGGCAAAGAATGTGCAAAACATTTTCTTAAGATTGTCACTGGTAGCATCCAACAAACCTATTAAAAAACCATATGGAGGAGGGGATGCATATTTCTTCAGCTTAAGGAATTCATTCATTGCCTCTGCCTGAAAAGATTTCTCTGACCGAATAGCTTTTTCCGAAGAGATAGTGCACTGTTTTAAACCTACAATTCTGGGTCTAACCATTTCCCCCCCATTTAGTTAATGTAAAAACAAGTAACCTCATTTGCTCTGGAATAAAATCCTTAATGATGTCACCCTTGTCTGCTTCCAATTCTTTAATATAGCTCTTCCTTTCACTGTATGAATGCATTGCAATCCCCTAGTATTTTCTATCTTAAGATAGCTATATCAACTCATTCTTCAAATGTCTTCTAGATTCAACTAATCTTAGAAAGTTCCTTGTCACTGTCAAATCGATCTAACTCATCAATCTTACCAAATATCTAACTTAAGTGGTTATATTTTGCTGCTTTGTGGACACTATATTTTAATTATATTTAACACCAAAACTTTGTCAGTTACTAAATTTGGAGTTTTTGGTTTAATTTTGGGTTGTCAGACAAGCAAAGGATGTTGTTAAAGGTATAAAGAAGCGCATTGGAAGTAAGAATTCGAAAGTTCAACTTCTTGCCCTAACGGTAAGCTTCAAAACACTTGATTCTTCTTTGTTATGTAAATTTTATGTTATCTTGCCAGAAAAAGGTAAGATCATACTGATGCAGCATTTAGTCAACATGATTCTATAAATCTGGCTTTGCTTAAATCAAATGGTTTTTCTTTTCAAGTTGGGAAAAATGAGTTCCAGTTAGAATTTATTGATAAGCTTGTATACGGAGAGTATGTAGGCTGAATTCATTATTTTATATACCAATTTATCTGTATGTTTTAATTGGCTGTGGAATTAAGGAACCTCACATCCTTCCCAGGATATGTTTGTTGGACATCCAACCGTTTCAAATTAAAAAAAGGCAGGCATGCTTGGATCACACAAAGAGAGTGAGAGTCTGTCATTCTGTAATTCTTCTGTACTCAATTTGAAATAGGAAAATGAAGTTAAAAACTAACTTGGATCTTGAATTTGTTTTGGAGCATTTGCTTATACAATTAACTTTAGATTGAGCAAATTCCTTAGGTATAGATTTATCATATTTATTTGTCATTTTCAACAACTATCTCCAGATGATTAAGTTTGTTTAATTTTCAATCTGGATGCTATATTTTAGTTATTGGAGACAATTGTAAAGAATTGTGGGGACATTGTCCACATGCATGTTGCAGAGAAAGATCTTCTGCATGACATGGTGAAGATAGTGAAGAAAAAGGTGAGAATATTTTGTATGACTTGGTTGCTCTCCTTTGTCATGTTTATTTCTTTTGGAAAAATTTGTTTATAGTGTTTTATGCTACTCATTTGTAGCCTGACTTTCATGTCAAAGAGAAGATACTGACTCTAATAGATACCTGGCAAGAAGCTTTTGGTGGAGCAAGGGCAAGATATCCGCAATATTATGCTGCATACCAGGAGTTATTGGTATGTTTTTACTGAAAAATCCTAGTCAAGGTCCACAAGCTAAATATTGCAGTATTCATTGCAATACGAACCATCAGTGATTAACCAAACTGAACTTGGATATTTAATCACCTAAACACAGTTATCCAAGTGGTTTGTATGACCATGATGTGGCCATTTCTTTACATTTTCTGAATCAAATTGCTCTGTATCAGCGTGCTGGGGCAGTGTTCCCTCAGAGATCTGAGAGGTCTGCACCTGTATTCACTCCTCCACAAACACAACCTCTGTCATCTTATCCTCCAAATCTGCGCAATAATGAGTATCGACCAGAGACAGCAGAGTCTTCTGCAGAGGCTGACTTTCCAACATTGAGGTATGTCTTGGATTCTTTCTTTGATGCCAATAGAATCTAACACAATAACAGTTTCTATTCATTGGCATGCCCCTTTTTGTGTTACTTTTCATGATGGTACTTTTTCCTGCTCATGGTACTTTTCATGATGGTGCTAAAACCTTTTGTTAGTATATCTATCTATTTTTTGCTAATCTAAATCATGTTAAAATTATCTTGCTTACTAAATTTTCACTGGCATTGATTTCAAAATTGTTTATACAAGCATTTGTACTTGGCAAACACAAGTGTTCTGCTTGATGATTTACTGTAGCTTAATGATTACATTTCTTCATTGCACATGGAAAATTATAAAAAAGAAGTGGTAAAATGGTGCAATACCATGGTCCCCTTCTGACTGTACTTTGTGTAAAGATCAAAGTAAGTGATCCATTGTGGATGTAGATCCTAGTACAACTTAGGTCTAAGGTGTGGAGGAAAAACATTTCAGTAAATTTGTATACCTGGAAGGCGTGAAATGCATCTGATAATCTTTTTCTTTAATTGGTGAGTAATTGGTGAAGCACATGACCTTCAAGTGCTACCCTTGATTGCTGTGCACTGTTGATTTGAGTATTTGCTCATGGAAAAAATAGAGCAGTGATACCATTGACAGGAGCTGTCACAATTTTAGAACAAACAAAACCTAGTCATTCTGCTGAAGTGTTGATAGTTGCACTACATTTTTCTTTCAATCTTTGCCACTTGGTTAGTAGTGGTTATAATGGAATCGTTTCTTTTAATTTGAAATTTCTTTTACTAGCTTGTCAGAAATTCAGAATGCACGGGGTATCATGGATGTCCTTGCAGAGATGTTAAATGCATTGGACCCAGGAAACAAAGAGGTAATTTTACATATGACATTGAGATGGTAAAACTATCTGTTACTTGTATAATATGATGGGCAATGCTTAGCGTCTGCAAAATCAACCTTTTCAGTATTGCACATTAGTTTCTTGTGCAAATCATGATTCTTAAGTACATCTCCTATTTCCATGCTGGGTAATATTTTCCCCAATTTGTAGGGACTTAGGCAGGAGGTTATTGTTGACTTGGTGGAACAGTGTCGAACGTACAAGCAAAGAGTGGTACACCTTGTCAATTCAACTTCGTAAGTTCCAATTTTCATTTTTTTACTTGGCTTGATTATATCTATAGCAGCTGCCGATTCCGGATTCTCCTCTTTTTCCAATCAATCTTGCAGTCAATTATCATGGTGTCTTTCTGTCTTTGCATGTTGATTCATGTGTACTTGTGACACTTTGACAAGCATTCGAAAGGGTTGCAACATACTAGAATAATAAAAGCTTATCCTGAATTCTTACACAAACTAATTGAGACAAAGTGATTTTCAAATGAATGGCACAGAGTGATTTTGAGGGTATGGGCAATTCCATGCAATGCTGGTTCATGCTGGTTTCGACTGTATTCTTTATGAGCATGGCTATGGAATTGTCATAACCTGGATCTATCATGTTGATTGATAGTATTGTGTCAAGATCAAATATGTAGCTGATATTGTTACATCTGAAACTGAATATTTTGAATGAGTTAATAATTTCAGTGTGGGGGTGATAGCATATGGTTAGACCCGCTCAAACATGACTGGTTAATCATCTTTTTCAGGGATGAATCATTGCTATGCCAAGGTCTTGCATTAAATGATGATTTGCAGCGCGTGCTAGCCAAGCATGAAGCCATTGCTTTGGGAACTTCTGGAACTACTGCTTCAACTCAGAAACCAAAGCCTGCATCTGGTGGAGCACTTGTGGACGTTGATGGTCCCCTAGTTGATACTGGAGACAAACAGAAACATCCTGCTGAGGGGTGAGTGAGTTTATTCAGAATAGTTCGTATCTGGTGCGGAATGTACGATTGCTAAAAATTTAACAGCATAATTTGTTACTCACAAATCAAATATTTTTAATTATGAATTATACATATGGTGGTCTGGATTGATTTTTTTTTTCAACTTTATTATTAGAAGTTTGTGGTTTGCATCCAGGCATGACTGTTGGGTGTTAATCACATTTCTGTTTTAGTTGAGTATATTTCAGGGTAAATTAGGTTTTCAGGAATCAAAATTTATTGTGAATTGTAGTATGAGTTAAATTCTTGGGACTTGTTTGTGAATTTGTTAGTTGTATCACACAGCTCAAATTAATCTATGGTTTTGAGGATATTATGTACAATGTTTAAGTTGAAGGATTTCCTACCTTGTATGTGGTAGAAATGGGTTTGAGGTCACTGGACTTTAAAGAACTATATCTACCTAGCTTTTAAGTTGCAGAAGCATTACACTTCTACATGTGGCGAGTGAATTTAGAGTTGGTCAAATTTGTTAAATTTAAACAACTTATAAAAAGTTTAAGTTGAAGTTGAAGTTGAATGTTCAAATTCCTTATTTAGTTTGAGAGCTGTTTTTCTGCAGATCTGCTCCTGCTCCTAGTGTACTGAACCAATTGTTACTCCCTGCACCTCCTGCAACTAATGGTCCAACTACTTCAGCAGCTGCCAATCCCAAACTGGACCTGTTGAGCGGGGATGACTTTGGCTCACCAAAGTCCAAGACTTCACTGGCTCTTGTTCCTGTGGGAGAGCCACAGCCAACCACTCTATCTCAGCAGAATGCACTTGTTGTTTTTGACATGTTTTCTGATGATAACAGACAACCAAATGCTGTCAATGTGCAGCCTGCCCATTCAGCTGGACCAACCAACTCTTTTGCTTCACATGTCCAACAGCATCAACATTTTCATTCCCAAGAAGCCGGAATTTATCCAAATGGAACTGCCCCTAGTATGGGATCACCACGGTATGAGCATTCAACGTACATGCAAGCCTCTGGTCCTGCCTGGAATGGACAGGTTACTCAGCAGCAGCAGCCGACCTCACCAGTTTTTGGTGCGTTTTTATTTTCAAATTTATTTTTAGCACTTGGATAACATGTTGCTGCATAGGTCCTATATATACTTGCGTTCTCTTACATATAGGGACAGATGGTATACTAGTGTGTCAAAATTCTATCATTTGTGGGACATGCAGGGCAAATAATTTCCTTGTTCAACACCTAACTAACCTGTAGTGATATACTGACTTTTTAAATGGTTATTGTAGTTACAGATTTGGCATGTAACTTTTGCTCTTCTATTTTTTTCATTAAATTTACATAGCTTCCTTTTTGGAATCTTGAAAAAGGTGCTCAAAGCGGTGGGTCACTACCTCCACCTCCATGGGAAGCTCAAGTAGCGGATGGAAGTCCTGTAGCAGGCACTCAATACCCTCAACCGATGCAAGTTACTCAGGTGGTTGTGACACATGCACAACCAGTTCCAAGTGGCATGCATTCACAGGTTCTGCAGCCTTCAGGGAATGAACATGCAGTGGGTATGTACATTCAGCCCATTACAACTGGTCAATTGCCTGCATTTAATAATCCACCTGTACAGAGCAATCAGATGGGTTTCCATCCTCAAGCAGTCCAGGGAGGGCAGTATATGGGTATGTACCCACAGCCACAGTCACAATCACAGCCAGTCCAAGCTGGGCAGATGGCTTCTATGTATCCTCAGCAAATGTATGGCAACCAAATGGCAGGATATGGATATGGGTACGGTCAGCAACAAGGGGCACAGTACCTTGACCAGCGAATGTACGGACTCTCTGTTAGAGATGACAATAATGTGAGAAACTCGTCTTACCAAGTTTCCTCTTCATCTTATCTGCCCCTAAAGCCTGCCAAGCCAGAAGATAAGCTATTTGGAGACCTGGTTGACATTGCAAAATTCAAGCCAACAAAAACTGCTCCTGAAAGTGCTGGTAGCATGTGATATCATATGATTGATTGCACCTTTTTTTTTTTTCATTTTATTTCCTAACTTGATCTTTCTTTTTTGTTTCTTTCTTTTTTCTCTTTTTTTTTTTCCTTTTAATTTCAATATATATAAATATATATATATTTTTTCATTTTGTCTTATTTGTTCCCCTATTTGTGTTTTCTGTTTGGCAACCTTGTACATTCCTTGTAGAGAAGAAGAAAAAAATTGTTGACACTCCAAATTAGGTTGAATTTGATATTTGGTTCATTCTACCAAAAAGACTTGTTTTCAGTCAAATTTTTGCTAGTTTTGGTTTGATATGCAAATGTAAACTGAATAGATATTTTATTGAATTCGAGATAATCCAGGTGTGGATCTCTTGCTAGCACAGGCTATTGTCACTGGGTCTTGAAAATATTTGTAATATTAGTATCTGAATCAACATACTCTACTGAAGCAACTGCATTACTTGTCTAGATATGTGATTAATTGATTATGCAGTTGGCCATAAAGAGGCTATGCTGTTGAGCTGACTCTTCCATTGAAGCGAAAGAAGAATAGAAAGGGATGACTTTGGAACTCTGCTGGTTTAGGGCATGCCAACTCACGTCAACAAAAACACCAAAAAAATTATATTTTTAATTTGTGTAGTTGCCCAAGCTCCGGATGTCGCATGGTCAACCTTTCTTTCTTTTTTTTTTTTAAAAAAAAAAAATTATGTATAGGTGGCTAAATCGGCACAAAGAACATTGGCCAATATTGCAGATTAGGGAAAGCTTTAATACTTGACCTCTGTCAGAAGGGACCAGTCTTATAGTCTCCTCCAGACTAGCATTATTATACGAATAAATTGTAGGTTTCATTCGATTCTATGGCTACTCAAATATTTGATTGTTGGCAATTTTCCCTACTTTCTTGAGGTTAGACATCTGCGTTTGATCTTGAGAAAAAAATTCCAAAATTTTTTCCTGCTTTGTTTTTTCTTACAAGCTGTAATTCCTTTTTTTATCATTTTAGTACCATTTCTGAAATAATAAAAGAAGCAAAGTCCTCATCAAAACGAAAAGAAAAGATTACATGGTGGGTTTTTGAACTTTTCCCTTGATCTTGGACTAATTACGTAATCATAGAGGCTATTTCTTTTTTTTTTTTTTTTTTTTTTGCCAAAGCATAGAGGCTATTTCATCCACAAAGAAATCAACGGGAAAAAAAAAATTATTGGATAGAGGGGGGAAACTGAGATCACATTAATGATAATTCCTATAGTCAGCAATTTATCAATCTCATCCAAAAGATGGAAAATCTTTGTTATAAGCTAATAAGAACTAGAGACCCCTCAAGAAACTTGAATCAGTTCATTTTCACCATAAAAAGAAAAAAAAAACATATCCAGACATTTCGTTGGCTTTGTTCAATCCAAAGACAGCAATTCTTCCTCCTTTTTTTTATCACAATTTGCCTTTCATAAAGTTCAAGAAAAAGATACATTTCAATGCAACATTAAATTCTTCACATCCATGACAAAAGGGATGCAGTCATAAAGGCATTGATATACCTGCGACAACAAGAATATGGTGAGTTGTTCAGCATATAAGTAATTTTTTTCTTTTTCATATTTGAATGAATAATACTGCTGAATATAACAAATGGTCGCTTGGAAGAGCAAGTAGGAATTTGCAACAAAAGAAGTAATAAATACACTCTACAGGAAATGTATTTGTTTAGCCACTTAGTATTGCCCCAGAATTCTTCAATAAAAACTGCATAATGCGAAACTCACTGGTGACTTGTTGAAATACTATCTACTACAATGCCTTGGGGTGTACACTGGCACTGCTACCGGCTCATTCGATTTTCTTCTGAAGACATAAATATGTACTTGATTTGTTGCTCTTCAGTTTTCAGTTTTCATGTACTTGAAGAAGCCTAGACAGAGCTCAGGTCATAGGTGGGTGCATGTAAATCAAGACCCAAACAGCATAGCCCTAAATCCTACCAGGTTAGAGCCGTGTTCTATTATTAAAAGGCATCCCAGCTAAGTAGCCTAGTACAGCAATATTTGGCTTCACACTTGATAAGTATCAAACTGCTAGCAATGGAAAAATAACAGCCTCACTATCCTTTCTTTACAAAAACCAAACACCAGGAAAAAATATTGTGGGCAGTGATTCTACATATCCCACTTTTATATTCATCTTTTCTCACAAAAGTTGAATTCCTTTGCAGAATCGCAGTCTAAACTCAAGCCAAAAGAACATTTCATGTTATGCAAATATTGGTAATGTTATACGTAGGTTCCATCAAAATTGCCAGAAAGGTTGTTGCAGGGAAAACACTAGAAGATACATACTAACGAAGACAGAGAAGCAGTCTCCAACAGTGCTTTCCCTATTTGGGAGTTGGAATAAGAAAGGAAAGGAAATTGGAGTCAGATAAGAGTTATCCGTTGTTTGGGAGTTTAATTAGTTCGAACAAAAAATGATATTAAGGGATTAGTTATCCCTTTAAATCTGTATTTCTTTTCCCTTCAAAATTGAGGGAATAAGAGCTTACTCTTGCTTATTACTAAAAATAACTTTTTAATAATACTATTTTATCTTTAATAACTAATATCCTTACTTATCCCTTAAACTTCCAAACAAAAAATACTTATTAATCATTTCATTTCTTTTCTTTTCCTATCTCATGCAAAAGAACTCCCAAAGAAGATAATAAATAATACTCCACTTCCCAGGAAATGAGGAAGAACTAGAAACACGAGCAGGACCAATCAGCAGTCCAATTTCCAGGAACCAAAATATTGGACAAATTGTAGACAAGAAAAGGCTGGAAAATCATATTAAACATGGAATAGGTGCCTAGAACTGAAAATACAATCAAAAGAACTGGGAACTAGAGTAATTTTATTCAATCAAAAAGTCAAGAAGTTGCTGTACAATCAGGTAAGATTTAGTTAAGGCTATGATTTATGAAAAATTTCATTACAAAAGTCAATAAGATTATAAAAGAAATTAGAATATATGGGTATGAACTGGACATGAAAAAAAAAAACACAGAGAAATAAGATCACCTTGAGGAACCAAGCCCCACTTTTGAGATTCTATGGGAAGTAATGATCTTAAACGAGCAGAAGCTGTTGCGCTGTGTAATGGCACCATGGACACCAAACAGCTCAATTCCACAGGTAACCTGAACCCAAACCAGTAATAGTACCTTAAATAACAGGCCATATTCCCATTGAGTAATTTTATCAAACATGTGGTGTCCAAACACCAAAAAATAAAATAAAAAACTTGTCTGTCATTGAAAAAGGATTCTATACTCAACCCATTAAGCAAAAACATTAATTTGAACTAGTAATTTCGTCCTAGCCAACAAACATCACATTTAACAACATTGAATAAGTAAAAGTTATCATTTTTATTTAAAAGAGTACCTTGAGGTTTGATATATGCGCTTTGCTGAAGCAGAAATGTGAGATTGGGAGCTCGACAATGGAGAAATTTTGGGTATTGATGACTTAGAGGCATTCGATTTAAGAGAGAGAGATTGTAAGCAAGTGGATAATCTACGGACAATTCTTGAACCAGACATTTTTGCAGGGCTAACAAAAGGGTTTAGAGCAATTGCTACGCTAGGGTTTATTGTTCTCCCAAGAAATTAATTGCATTTAACGTGCACCTTAGGTGTAATGCGCCACAATGTCGATATGGTTTTTTTTGGGTTAATTTACGATTTAGTCTATGAGATTTATCTAAATTAATGACTTGACCATTACAGTTTGAAAAATAAACACTTTAATCTTGAAATTTCATTTCGTTACACTAAATAATAGTGATTTGTTACTTTTTCCATTAAATTTTAAGAAAATTTTATAAAAATCTAAATGCTCCTCATTTGCAATTTAATTTTTTATTTCAGCAATTTCTTTTACCACCATCTCTCTATATATGCAACTAAACCCAAAAAATAAAGAGAAAAATTAAAAAAATATACCAAGTAAATTTCAAATCCCAATCAATCAAAGTTTATGCCTATAAATCAAAACCCAAAATTACATAAGTGCAATTCTTCGATATGTCAATTTCCTATCCACCCAGCTCCTAACCCCACTTCCTCCGCCGTCGGCCACCACCACCTCTATTGCTTTCTCAATCACACTGACTCTCTTAAAGTCTCCACTCCCTTCATCAAATACATATTTCAATTTTAACGAATCTTAAACGGAGACCACAGAAATATAACAAACGAAGACGCCGCCGATAGGAGCAGAGACATGCTCAAAAATATCATTCATCTTCTTAATAGCCGCTTTTTCTCCAGTGTGAGTATCTATGGCAGATGCCACAACCCCACAGCTTCCTTTCCATCACTTTCTGTATCTCGTACTTGTTCACCTCTCCATAATCGGTGAAGAATTCTTTCTCAAGCATTGTCTGAGTTAAAAAAACAAAATCAAACCCAGAAGATAAATGATTAAAAATGTTAATATATTTACTAGAAACAGAGACAGAAATGAATGATTTGTATTTCTAATTGTGTAATTTACAGAAGCTAATTCTAGGTATTTATAAGAAATTCTAACCGTGATTAATGGAATATACATGTGCTAACAAGCTGGCAATTTGACTAACTGTAACTAATTTGACATTAAAAATAACGGTGGTACACAATCTTGACTTTTGCAAGATTGTGTTTCCATTAACACCTCCCCTCAAACTCAAGG
>CATKHJ010298132.1:0-22819 GCA_949750685.1 Vernicia montana
TCAATAAAATGAGAATTGAAACTAATCTTGAAATTTGACAAGACATCATCTTGATGTAATAAGAGAGTCAAACACTTTAATAATACAGTGGATGAAAACATTGGTTTGATGCAACATATATAACAATATTGTAGTCCATACATTGAACTATCTTAATCCAAAATCTCGATCACCAACTTCTTTTAATCTAATTCTGAATCTATACCATTTGCCCCCCTCCTCTTCTTTTTTTTTGGCCCAATCCCTTTAGCATGCGCAGACAAAAGCATTGGGTCCAACAAAAAAAATCAACTTGTATAGCTAGCAAGCAAGGATGGTCCATTGCTATAAACAAAATTTTGTCGTTCAAATATAATTAGTAGTGCATCCACCTAACCCGTTTTGATTATATATCAAGTTTTTATAATTTAAGTAATAATGAAGTTAATTAGTGCCCAATTTAAGCACTTTGCCTTCCTCTAATTGAACTTAGTCAAGGTTTTCTTTTCATTACTGTTTTTCTCAAGCCCACTAGCTAGTTAACTGTATTCATGTCATCACACATACATATATATATAGAATATTCCTAAATATCAGTGTTTTATAACTATTTTTTAATTTAATTAATTTCCGATTAAAGGTTAATTAACTATTTTTTTTAATCCACATCATTAGCCTAGTCTATAGCCTTGATGTCAGCATAGAGCATACGAATTTTGTGAACAGTTGAACACTGTAGAGCTCAAGAAGTTCACGGTTTGATCATCCTCTGTTGGCACTGAGTTTTAGCATATATAATCCAAATTATACTAATTAGTTGATAATTAATTCCCAATTTTTAACTTATCTTTTTATATGATGCATTTCCATATTTATATAAGAGTGATGTTATTGTCAAAGCAATAATTGTTAAGGCCATAGCAAAGATATTTTAAAAGTATTGATATGTTAATAATATCTTTTTATTTGATTTAGTTAATTTTTTCTTTTCTTTTTGTTTTCAATTTCTTAAATTCATACAAAGTGATAAATATAAAATAAAAAAACTTTTTTTATCCTATAATGACGTAAATTTCAGTTCTTATAATTAATTAATAAATAAATTATCAATCTTTTTTAATTAAAAAAGAAATTCATGTTATTGCAATTAAAATGAAAAATAAAAATATTAATAAAAAAACTACATGTTATTGGTTCCTTTGCCATTTAAAAAAATCATGTTTTTAGTTGATTTTCTTGAATATGAGTTTTAGAATTTGCATAACTTTATATATAAGGCTATAATTGAGCCGAACCGAATTTTAACTTGTTCAGACTTGACTCGATATTTTTTTCCGAGTTCGAGCTTTGAATCGAGCTTGAAAATCATGTTGAAACTCGACTCTACTCGAGCTCGGCTCGTTAATAAATTATAATTGAGTTAAGTTTGAACTCAAATTTGAATCGTTTTGAAATTCGTTTATAATTTATCAAAATAACTATAACAAAATATTTAAAACTAATATAAAAGCAAAAACATTCAATTAGTTGAAGAAAAAAAAAATTCAATTATAAAATTGAGTATCACATGTATTATAAAGATATTAATTAATAAAAAAATATTTTTAAAAATTAGAATATTATGTTATATAATAAGGAAATATTAGATTATATTAATCAAGAGAATATATATTTTAGTTAAATTAAATTACCAAAAATTTTATACGAGTATTAAAATATATTTTTTAAAGTATCAAAATTATTAAGTTAATAATAATAATAATAATAATCAAGTTGTTTACGAGTCTATTAATCGAACTGTTCACGAGTCTATTAATCGAACTGTTCACGAATCTAATCGAATCGAGTCTAACTTTGCTCAACTTATATGTAATCATTCAAGAATGAAAAAAATGGGAAGAAGAAGAAGGAGAAGAAGAAGAAGAAATATATATAGCTTGAACTAGACCTGCTCGTGGACCAGGTTTCAAGTTTCAATTAGTGAAAGAAATTACAGACCGATCGGGTCGAATCTTTGAAAAATTAAACATTTTTCAAATCCAAACTCGACCCATGAACAGGTCTAGCTTGAAGGTATACACATATAAAGATGAAAAATTATCATTTTGATTGAATAAAGTGATTTATTAGCAAGAAAAAAATTCAATTTGATTTCAAAAACTCACTCACATATTACTTTGGCAAAAAATAAAATTTAATTATAAGAATTGAATAATGAAAATCATGTATTTGATAGATTTTTTACTTTATTTATCACTAAACATTTATTTAGGAGATAGAGAGAAGGAAAGAGAAAATTAAGTAAATCAAATAAAAATGTATTATTAACATATCAAAGATTTTAAGATATTTTTATTATGACAATAACAATTATTGTTCTGACAATAACGTCACCCTTTTATAAATATATTTTTCGTTTATTACGTGCTTGAAATCTCCTAGATGATGTCTAAGTCGCAATCAATTTTTAGTTGATTTTGGAGATGGGATTTTTGTGTATTTTCATTAGTATGTAATTGGATTTAATTACTAATTATTAATTAAAGTTAGATTTGGGAAAATTACATTCAACAAGCTTTCAAATTTGAAAATTTTTATTCGATTAGTATTTACTTTATAATCTCATAATTTAAAAAATAATTATCACTAAATTAAAATTTATTAATAATTTTTAGTATAATATATATGTACGCTAAAAAAAGTTAGCTAGGTAAAGATCATAATTATAGCATGGAAACATAAATTATTTATAACAGGCAAAAGCCCAAACCAACGTACTAATTAACATATAATTAACCTATGGATGGTAAAAAGGGTATATTTACAAGGTGTGCTTGCTTGAGGTGCATATATGTAATTATGTATAGGACACAGCTTAATTAATTAATTACTACGTAATTAGCTTAATTACTCCCCTCTTCTAGGGTATACTTTGACGCTAAGAGGTTTTGCCATTTCACAAGAGAGCCTTAGTACTTCTGAGAGATCCACCGGGTCATGATCCGATTGCGCCCACTTAAATTCATGCAACAAGGTTCCCACCCAAAAGCTAACTGTGGCCAAACCCAATGCCTTTCCAGGACAAGTCCTTCTACCCGACCCGAATGGAGCCAACCTAAGGTCTGACCCCAACACTGAAAACTCCATGTCAACGGATGCTCCGTCACTATCCTTGCACACAAATCTTTCTGGCTTGAACCTGAGTGGGTCCACCCAAATTTGTGGGTCCCGTGTTATGGCCCACATGTTAACCATAGCTGTGGTCCCCTCAGGAACGTCAAAACTGTCCACTGTAGTGTCCGTGATAGCCAAGCGGGCCCAGGACAAAAGTGGGCCTGGTGGGTGTAACCTAAGTACCTCTTTCACAACTGCCTGCAGGTAAACCATTGATCGAATGTCTGATTCCGTCAACTGCCGTGATCTACCTACGACTCGATCGAGTTCATAATGGACTTTTGATTGGATATCAGGGTGGAGTACCATTCTCGCTAGAATCCACTCTATCAAAACCGCTACGGTATCGGTTCCTCTAAAAATCATCTCCTGTATTAACAAACATTAATATAATTAATTAATGGTACGTTACGAATATTGCTAATTAAAGCCCACACCTTCAAAAGTAATTAATTAGTACCAATTAAGCATAGTGTGATATTTCCTCCGTTTCACAATATTTATCGTGTCGTTTTAGGAGAATGTATACATAATAAGAAAACTATTAAATACTTTTAATTTTAATTAATATGAATAAATATACTCTTATTTTCTCTCACCAAATAAGAAAAAACATATGAAATATTAGAATTGAGATGAGGGTAAAGTTGAAAAAAAATTAATAAATGTTGCATTGAACTCATAAAACGACAATTATATTAAAAAAAAATCAAAATCACTTTTTTAAAAAGATAGTTATTAAGAACCGAAGAAAATATATTCTAAGAATAGATTTAATACACCGTAATGCAATAATATATTTTTAGTATAAGCGCACTTAACAACTATCCTAAAAGAATGTTACACTACACACGTAATTAAGTTTGTGGCTAATTACGTACCCAAAGAACAGCGACCATATCTTGGTCTGGTAATTTGTCCGGTTCTTGAAGGGAGAGCAAAACATCAACAAAATCTTGTGCTTTTTGGGTGTTAAACTGAGCTTTGTGTTGTTGAATAATCCGGTTGACAAAATGGTTGACCTTAGGAACCAATTGAGAGCACCTGAAACGGATTTTTTGGAGGTCTAGAAATGCAAGCCAAGGAAGATGATCGGACCAGTTGAGCTTCCCTAATAGCTCATATCCCTCTTCAACAAGATTTCTAAGTTGTTCTGTTTCACTATTTGATGAACCAAGCTCGTATCTAAGCCCAAAAACAGAGCACATCATGTTGTTAAGTGATGCTTTTTTTAAAGTATCACGGACTTGGAAATCTCCTTCTTGACATGCAATTAGTGATACCATTTGGGAACCAATATCTGACCTCTGTGTCTCCGTAGAGGCGATTTGTTTGGGACAAAAAAGATGTGTGGCTGCAATTCTCCTTAGAGTCCTCCAATATACTCCATAGGGAGCAAACCCAATAGCTCTATTAAACAAAAGTCCATAAGCAGATTCTTTCACTGGACGATCTGCAAAGACAGAGCTGGTTAAGATTTCTTTAGCTATATCAGGATTGGATGTGACTATAACTTTAGTCTCTCCCAGGCTAAAAGCCATGAGTCTTTTTGCTTTAAACAGATTAGCTGCAGCTGCAAGCTTGTGGTGAGCTAAGTTAGTCATGAGGTTGATGCTGCCTAGGATGGGAAACCCTTTAGGACCTGGAATTACCTTGGCTTTATTACTACCTTTCTTGAAGTAGTGCTTACCCCAAGCAGGACCTCCAGGGTAAGCCCAATAGCACAAAGCTATGGCAAGCCAAGCCATGCATAGAAAAATAAGAAGAAAAATGGTGTTATGAGAAGAGAGAGACTTGCATTTGGAAACAAGAGCCAAAACCCAGAAGTTGTCTATGTGTGTTTCCATGGTGGAAATGGAAAAGAGAGAGGGTGAGTGTGTTTTGTTTTTTAAGAGTATAAATTTTGTTTGTGCGTTTGCGTGGGGTTTCCTTTTTTGGGTTGAACCATGAAATGGGAGGTTGGCTTATATAGAGAAACTGCGAGAAAGATTGAAGGGTAGTGGGATTATTAATTTATTATTAAAAATTAAATAACAGTTAAACAGTGAGTTATGACAGTATAACGGAAAATGAAAGGGAAGTTATTGAAATATCTGCGTGAGCCGCCATGGATGTAACGAAATACATGAGATAATTTTAATTAAAATTCTCTATAAATAATTTAAAATTTTAAAATAATAATACTATATATTACTATAGTAATAGAAAATAAGATTTTATATAATAATGAAATGTAGAAAGACTTTAGTATTATGTAAAATTTAAATGAAAGTAGCAAAATTATATTGATTGTTTAATTCAATGGAAGGGTACATATGTGGCTCTTGTACAAACTCTTTTATACTAACCCAATAAAATTATGATTGATTTGAACTGATTCACTAGTTAATTATTATTTTGATTGATTTATGTTAATGTTGGCCGTAATTTGAAGTCAATAAGTTTCGCCCTTGCAAATAGTAAAATAAAATATAATATGAATGTGTCAAAGAAATAGATTCTCAAAAAACCTAAAATTATAAAAATTAAAGTGCATCTAACTTTTAATGCGAAATAATAAGAAATTAAATTACTTTTAGATTCTTAGCTTTACTTATAAAAAATAAATTCATTAAAATAACTAACATTAATCTTGTGAAAATATTGCGAAAAAAATAAGCAGTAAATGGAAAAAACAATTGAATGAATTAGATACTTATATTAATTGTGAAAATTAACAAGTTAGAATTAGCTCAACTGAAAGAATTAGACACTTGTATTAATTGCGAAAATTAACAAGTTAGAACTAGTTTAGTGAGAATTTAATTACAAAAATATGAAAGAAATAAAAATAATAAGAATTAGATAGCACTTAAAGTCTTAAATTAACAACTGTAACTTGAAGAAAATTGCTGAAATTAAATTTGATCTATTGAAATTTGTGTTTGATTGATTTATTTGACTAATTTGTGAGATTAGTTGATCGGATTGGAGAAAATATTTAATTCTCATATTTATAGGGGTCATTCTGATAACTTCCCACACCCATACAGTGGCAAAGCCAAGATTCATAATTAAGGGGGTCAAAATACAATGAGCTTACATACCTAAAAAAAAAAAAATGCAATAAAAATTTGAGATAAATAAACAAGCTAAATATCTAAGTACTTAAAAAAATAGCATTAATAAATATTCTTTAGTAAAAAAAAATTACAATTGCTCTTTACGATTCTTCATGCCTTGATAGCAACACATAATAACTTTGATAATGCTTGTAATTAGAGCTGAGTATGGTCTGGTTCGGTTCGATATTGAGAAAAGTCATGAACCGAATTGAAATTTACGGTTCTAAAAAATTATCGAACCAAAATTATTGGAGAACCAAATTGTACCGAACTAAAAATTCAGTTCGGTTTGATACTTTTAGGACGGTCTGATTCGGTCCAGTTCTTTGATTCTTCATTTTAAAACCAACTAGTTTTTTTTTTTTTCAATTTTAAAACTAAAAAACACAATAAAACAATTCAAAAGTTCTTAAAGATAGTAAATTTATAATTATTAACAAGTTGAGAAATTTCAATAATTTTGAAATAAGATCTTGCTTATTATTATTGTTATGGGCCATTGGGCCTAATTAAAATAGTTGATTTTTAATGGGTCTAATTGATATAATTAGATCTATTATTATATATATATGTCAAAATTCAGTTCGGTATCGGTACTTTCAGATCAGTTCAGCTCAGTACAATTCTTTGTTTGAATATGAGTTAAGAACCAGTACCGTACCAAATTAAAAATTTTAATACAGTTCGGTATAGTTTTCGTTCTAAGTGTCAAATTTCTTACAGTTCAATACTAAAACGATTCAGTATATCAATTCGATTATGTATTTTCAAATACCGTGCTCAGCCCTACTTATAATATTAAACAAACTATGAGCGATTAAATAATTGTTTAATCCACACACATTGTAAGAACAATTCTTATATAATAACATAATCTAACAATTACCCAATGGGCACAATTTGTGAATTAATTCAACATATGCTCATGATCAGTGGTGGAGCCAGGAATTTTGTTCAATGGGATTACTAATTAGTATTAAGTAATACTTATGTTAAAAATTAATGTACACAGTATACAACCAATATTTTTCCTAATCTATAATTCTATAAAAACAATACATAATTTGATTTAATATTTAAATAAAATATGAATAAATTAGGACTTACCTTAATTAACTCAAAAAAAAAAAAAACACTTCTTAATCAACCACTAAATTGGATAAGAACATTGACATACAATAGCAATAATATCCTACAATTAGAATTAGAATATTTTAGTTAAAACAATTAACAATTATCATATTACTCATTAGAATAAAAATTCATACAAAATAAAGAATTCACAAAAAAAAATAATAATTCAATATGTAAAAATTAAAATTACCTGTAAAAAATAAATTTGAGGTTTAGTTTAGTTTTGATCAATTGACAATTTGCTAAAGCAATCAAGCAGGAAAAAAAAAAAAAAAAAATCTTCAAGCCTTCAAAGAGAATTTGATAAAAAGGAGCACACTGAGAGTATAAAAAAGAAAAACAGCAAAACCAAAGCCGCATGCAAAATGAAATATTTAATTTGATTTGGAGATTTTTTTTTATTTGTTTGTCTTGTTTTCCTTATTGAATAAGTAAATTTCACATCACAAACAAATTTTTTTAACTTTTATCTAGGTAATAATAAAAAATCGTACAAAACTCTTTCAAATTTTATATATATATATATATATATATATATATATATATATATATATATATTTTAAAGTAATACTATAGTAGAAAAGTAAAAACTAACTAATAAAAGGAACTATTAATAAATTTAGGAGGATCACATTCTAAAATTTAATAGGGTCACTAAAGAAAATATGCATAACTTGCAGGGTTTTTAATTTTTTCAATGGGATCACGTGAGTTCACTTTGATACACCTCCCTACGCCCCTGCTCATGATAAATTTTAATATTTAAGAAACTAATCTAATAATTACTCATTCATAACAATTACCCAACGTTTCTTTTCACTTGATTAATTTTAAAAATTTTAAATTTAAATTAGAGATAAATTCATCTTATAAAAGTAAAGTATACAAATATTGACATTAAAAATATATAAAAAGATACAAAATAAAAATAAAATGCAAGATAAATTACTTACCTATAAATCAAAATATCTCAAAAGAAAAGAATATTGTTACTGTATAGTTTATTTCATGAAAAAAGAAAGGTTTTCATTGGTTTTGATTAGTTATTCTCTCCTTCTTTTTTTTTTTTTTTTTTTGTTGAAAAAACAAGAGTCTTTCTTTATCTTTTAGTTAATTATTATTTAATATATTTTAACTTTTATACGATGAATAAAAGGGTAAAATAATTCAAATTCTTAAAGGAAAAGGATAATAATAAGGTAGACAAACTATTATTTTAAGGGAGGCAATTAAGACTATTCACAATAATTGTAAATATATATAAATATTACTCCTTCTATTCATTTTTATCTGTCGTTTTTTGTAATTTTACAAAGATTAAAAAATAATTAATTATGCTAAGTTTCAAAAATAAGATGACTAAATTAATTAATTACACTAAATTTCAAGAATAAGATGACTAAATTACCTTTATTGATTATAGAGTAATGGATAATGTCTTATTAATTTACAATTATATTCTTATTATTAATTATAGAGTAAATTATAAGAATATAATTAGAAAAAAAAATTAAAGTCTTATTAATTTCTTAAAGTGACAAATATTTTAAAAAATAAAATTTTTTAAAAAAAGTCAAATAAAAAAAAATTATTTTCTTTTTATTTTTAAATTTTTTAGAAGGAAACGGTGTAAAAAATGGATGGAATGACTAAATAGTCTGATGGAATTAAAATTGAAGGATTTTTTAGTTAATTTCTCAAAAAGTAGGGACGGATTAGTTAATTAGATCAAATTTCAAGAACTAAATAATAATTTACCATATATATATATATATATAATTCTGCCATTTAAAAATCTCAATACTTCATATGCAGGCATAATCTAATTATTAGCAATGGTATATATTAATTTAAGATGAAACTCTCTATCCGATGTTTTCATAAAAGAGAAAAGAAATCTCAACATAAAAAAATAAAATTAAAACAAATACCACAAAAATTAGACTCTGGTAATGTACATTCCTTCAATTTAATAATAATATATAGAATAAAAAATAATAAATGAGAGGAAAATATAACATAAATTATAGTATTAATTAAATATATTTTAACTCATTAATTTATATTTATGACAATTTTTCGCAAGATCGAGTAGTGAAAACCCACATTGACTGTGGTATGTTTGTGACAAGTGTGGGATGCAATATTTAATTATGAGCTTGACGAAATGACAATTAATCCTTGATTAATCCACTAATACGAAAGATACTGTAGCATCCACCACCCGTCTATCCTCCAGTTCAAAGATAAAATAATTATTATTTGTTTTATTTTTATATAGTACTATTTAATTTGCATGTCTTTGTCATGTGCCGTTAAGTGCAGGGACATAATTGCAATTTCCTTTTTTTTTTTTTTTTTGAAAATGACATAATTGCATTGTTAAAACATAGGACAAAACAAATTAGCGAGTATATAATATGAATATTTAACATATTATATATTCGCTCTATTTCAAAAAGGTTGTTTATTATTCTTTTTTGAAATGTCCTAAAATACTTATTCACTTTAAAAATAAATATAAATATTTGTCTATTTTATCCTTATTAATTAAAAAGTATAATACTTATTTATTATTAAAATTAATAAAAAATAAAATAATAAATGAATATAAGTAAGTGTATAAATAGAAAAATATAATAAAATTTATGAGTTAACAAGTTAAAAATGATATTTTCTTTAAGTGTGTGAGAAAAAAAAAATGAACAATTTTTTTTGAGACGGAGGGAATATATATATATACACATACATACAAATCAACTTCCTTTAATTATTGTCAAATTTAAAAAGAAAAAAAGCCTTTTATCCTCTAATTGATTCTTATAGTTATATTCCATGTCTAAAGTTTCAAGTATTTTCTCATATATTAGCGTATCTACCATTATATATTTATTATATATAAACTATGGGTGATATACTGATATTCAAATCTTTAAATTTTTTCTCTGAGCACCTTTATATAATTAAGATACTTAACAAACACAGGCATCATTCAAACTTAAAAGGCGTCACTAATAGCAGGTGCCAACGTAATTATATTACCTCAATAGATCCCACACCTTGGATGGTTATAATAAACTATGTGGAGGTGCAATTATAATGAACTAGAAAAAGCAAATTTGTTCTTAATCGACAACAATTTTAATTATATTATTTATATATATATATATATATATATTCTGTTAGTGCCATTAGAGAATCAACATTACCTTCTTTTTTTTTTGTTTTTTTCCTTTTTTTCTTTAATGGCTTTGTGGATCGAGCAACTTACATAATATAAATAGACAAATACAAATATACAATTGCATGCTTTAATGACATCATAATATATGAATTTGGATTTGATTGAACACCAGGGATCAGCAACCTTATTGTCATACATATATATTTTGATTCGAAATAAATAATTAGAAGCAGTAGTGGTGGATTTTTATTTTTTTTTTGAAAAATTATACATTGTCCCTTAAAATTAAAAGATTAGATGTCCCACTAATTAGAAGCATCCATCAAACAGAGAGAGAAAAAAAGCCTACAATAGAGTTTTGGTCATCAAATATACAGTCTTGATGATGATTTGGTCAATGTTCCGATTTAGCGGATTAGATTAGTCTTTCCCCACTTGATCAATTAATTAAAAGTACAACTGATGATATGGTTGGATTCTAATTTAAATCATATTATAATCTTGAATGACTAAAGGCAGTATTGGAAGGTCTATATTTGCTCAACTTGTGCAATATATGAATCTTTGAATATTTCTTGGAAATGATTTTCTCTATAATATTTTCATTGCCCTCTGAAAAGATTTTCTTTCAAATTGCAATTTCTTCCTTTGACCTATATATATATATATATATGTATCTTCTTTCACTTTCACATACATATGTTCTATAAAAATAAAATTAACATGTACCTTTTTTTTTTTTCCCCCTTTTATAGCCAATTTAATTATATGTCTAAATTAGATTTTTATTTATCACTACATTAAGGGTTGTTTGATAACTCAATTTCTTATTTAATTTAATATTTTCAGCACTTATTAGTTTTAAAATGGTTTGATAACATAAAAAGATCATAATTTAAAATTTTCAATTAAGTAAAAAACTATTTAAAATGGTAAGTTAAAATATTTAATTTAAAATTTCTACTGAATACGCTTAACTATTGAATTTTTTTTATTTTTTTAATTAAAGTGACTTTTATACCATTAGTATATTTTTAAATTGACTTTTATACCATTGACTTTTAATTATATTAATTTTTTTCGACTTTTATACTCATTTAAATAATTTTTAGTGATAACAGTTATCAAACAAATTAATTATATTCAATGTTTAAAATTTTAGTATTTATTATATTCACCACTTAAATTTTCAGTTTTATAAAACGCCAACTCAGTCTATAAATATTACAAATTAAAAGCGAGTATCACTGACATGATAAATTGCAATTCCTTAAAGAATTTATACATTGTACATAACATGATTTCCTAAATAAAGAGATTTAATAATATATTATCACCTGATCTACCAGTGGTTGATTTTAAAGTTAAATGCAATTATCTTAATTCTATGTTCTCTCTGAGGTATGACATGTGGTACAATCATCTATTAGCATATGATGAATTGATGATAATGTTGCCTGCCACACTCAAGTTGTATGACTCAACTAGGACATTGATAGTAGTCCATTGGTGTGAAAGTACTATAGATATTAACTTTAAATTAAAAATTTCCCTTAAAAAAAACTTTAAATTAAAAATTAAAAAGGAACCCATCCTCTAAGAATAAGGGTATCCAGTGAAAAATAACCATGAATATGTTGGAGCATTATTCTTTTCCTGTGTGGAAAGATTTGATTTAGTTCAGCAATTTAATTATGTCCAACTTGAAATCTTATATTAAAGTTTTCTATACCCTGTAATAAATATATTAAAATAGTTAATTAGTGATCAACAACTAGCTATAGCCTATGACATATAGTTGCTATTATTGAGCTAAAAAAATAGTAGAGAATCACACAATTGCTGGACCATTAATAGTATTATTATTTATTAGCCATGCATGTTAATTTTAGGTGTGTGAATTGTGCTTGGGTCTCCCTCACTCTTAATTAATTTGAAATTTGATTATTAAAATCTCCGTACACGAAAGAATATAAATAAACAAGTGTTGAAATTCACTTATATAAAATTAATTAACTTATGTTAAATTTAACATCCACTCAATTATAAATTTTTAATTTATTTTATTAAAATCAACTTTCCAATAAAATCAACTTTTCCCATCCGGAGACTAATTAAATGTAAAATGTGAATCATTTCATACTTTCATTCAATTAAAAGTCGATTGCTATTAATAGTTAGCATATTTAACCACCCAAGAGTGCTGTAAAATCAGGTTTATTAATTCTCAAAATCATTATCGTCAAAGAGAATTTATCAATAGAAAAAATCTTTGTCATCCACCAATACTACTTCATTAGTTCATTTCCACAAGATTAATCTTAAGATCTTATAAGCTGATTTTTTTTTTTTAACTCATAAACTATATATAATAGCTTTCTATTAATAAAATTATTACTGTACTTATATTAAAGAAAATGATTTTTATAGCATAGAAAATTTTGCTCTATAGAAATTTGAAGTAAATTAAATCAAAAGA
Source organism: Vernicia montana (assembly GCA_949750685.1). Lineage (NCBI taxonomy): Eukaryota > Viridiplantae > Streptophyta > Magnoliopsida > Malpighiales > Euphorbiaceae > Vernicia > Vernicia montana. Next base: position 13,055 of record CATKHJ010298132.1, read on the forward strand.
TCTTATAAAAGGAAATAAAGAAAGCAAAATGCTCATGTGAAACATATCTAAGATTAAATAAGCAACATATAAATTAATTAATTAAGATTATTAGGTGATGATAATGACAGTTTCGACTGTCATTCGAGGAAGGAAAGCAATAAGCAGCGAACAATAATATTAATTTTGTGCACATATGAATCCAGGAGGGACCCGTAACAAAGGCAATTAATTAAAATTGCACCTATCATACTTTGATGGAATGATTCATTTTGCTGCCTTTAATTGGGTGCTTAATTAATTATTATTATTATTATCATATATATATATATATATATATATATATATATATATTAATTGAGTTGCTCACATTTGGTAGAGAAAAAACAGCTGGCCCTTCTTAATTAATTATTTCTTATTGCAAGAAAACAAAGATTTGTTTTTATGATGCAGATGAAGGATTTGCTTTATGATATTTGTACTATTAGAGCATGATTGGTATATCTTAAAATTGCGAATATAATTTTATTCTAAAAATAGGATTTTATTCTTTGTTTTGGTATATAAATAATTTAAAAAATTTTCTATTTTTTTACATTTAAATAATTTTAATGATTTTAATTTTTATTGATATGACATATATATTTTTTTAAGTATAATTATTAATATAATAAATAAATTTTATTTAATTATTTAAAAAATAAACTTAGAAATTGATGTCTAAAGTTTTGAAATCTTATTTTAATTGAATTCCAATTTTGAAGTGTACCGAACAAGTTGTTAGTGCAGAGTTGATTATAACTTGTGTAAAGGCATAAAGCTATAATGCAAGTTGGATAAACCCTTGAAAATGAAATTATCATTCAATATATTTGTGTATATATACGTACTTATACAGCATCCATTATATATATTAGCACGTGAAATCTACTATTTTATTTCTTATTTTTTGTTATATAATTATAAGAATACTTTTGAAGCCACTAAACTATATATATATATATATATATATATATTGTATCTAATTTTAATTGCAGTTCGAATTTGAAATCTTACATATCTAAAAACGACTCTAGTATTTTATTTTTATTTTTATTTTCTTTTAATTTCTTTTTACAAGTTTAAAACATCACTCACAATATGGTAAAATTTAATATTATTTTAAAACATCAAGAAAATAATTTATTTGGAATGAAAAAATAAATAGATTATATTCATATTTATATCAATGGAAGATGCTAGAATTATTTGATTGTGTAATGTAACTCAACACAACCAAATATATATATTTCGATTTCTAGACAAATTCCAAATGTGGATTAAGTGTTTCAGTATAGGGCTTTAGGCCCAACTTGCTTGATCTGCTATGTAAATAAGGCCAGGCCCAATCAAAATCGGGATAGTCTATATTCTTTCTACTCAATGATAACGAGGGAAGCAATCGAAATTAGTAACAGTTTGTTTGATCGATAGAATCTGAAATTGATTTAAAAAGTTTAAACTATTAATTAAAATCTCAAATTGAAAATCCGATTTGAATCTGAGGGATTAACATTAACAAAAATATCGGGATTTTTACAATGGATTCATCGGAGAATGCAACAGTGGAGATCGATGGCAATGGCATATTGGCGACACAAGTTAATGGTACAACAGTAATGGATGATGATCCGAAGAAAAATCTAAACGAGGTTGTTAATTCAATTCAAAAGACGCTTGCCGTAGTTCACAACCTTTATCTAACCGTCTCCTCTTTCAACACCGCCTCGCAGCTCCCTCTCCTCCAACGCCTGTACCTTTCTTCTCCTTCCTCTTCTCTTCTCTTTTACTGAATAATTTCTGATTGTTTAATTAAATTATTGTTGTGTTATTTTGAAGCAATCTTCTTGTTATGGAGCTAGAAAATATGGTTAAATTGTCTAACAAGTGCAAAATTCAGGTCCCTACAGAGGTCCTTGAGTGAGTTTTTTTTTTTTTTTTTTTTTGTAATTTTTTCAACAAACTTTGGTATCTGAACCAAAATTCAATGATTTGTGCTTAGCTTCATTGATAATGGAAAGAATCCAGATGAATTTACTCGGGATGTTATAAACAACTGCATTTCCAGAAATCAGGCTACCAAAGGCCAAGCCGATTCCTTCAAGGTACTCATATTCATATAGATATGTAACTGTTTTAATTGCATTTCAGATTCGTTATATGTCTAATTGATTTTACAGAATTTACGCAAGTATCTTTTGGAGGAACTTGAGGAGGCTTTTCCTGATGAAGTTGAATCATATAGGGAGATACGTGCAATTTCTGCTGGTGTAAGTTATAATCTACTGCATTTTGAATTGTTTCTTTGTGGAATTTGATCATTCACAATCATTTTTCGATTCTCTTCCTCTTTCGCTTTACTTTGATGTGAATATTATCTGGATCAACTTGTTATTGGATTGTCTAGTTTTAAATTGGTAATGTAAGGATCTAAACGAAGAATTTCATTTTAGTTTGGTTGCTGATGAGGATTGACATTTGATTTGATAACACAAATTTTTTATCTAAGGAATCCTTGTGATATTTTTAGTTTTGTAATGAAAATTGAAATGCTGGATTTAACTGAATTTTTAGTGTTTATCTGTCCAACAGTGACTTCACTTTCTAATCATTTTTGCTGATATCAATCTTAGCAACTTTGATGTTCTCAAGATGTTTAAGTAACACTGGTATCTTCTTTGTCAATTTTGGTGGCTGGATTGTTTTACAATATTGGACTTTTTTTTGTGTATAAGTTACGTCAGCTAATTTAGGATTTAACTAATAGTATCTAGACTTTCCTCCAGCAGATATGCATTCTCATATTTTAATGTCATTTTTGAGTCTACTAATGTTGATATTTGTAATTTAAGCATTGAGTTAACATGTAGAAACTGTCTACTTTAAGAGTAAATCAAGTTAGTGGTACCTTGAATCTTTTTGTTAGTATTAGTGTTATAGCTCTTCACATCTGCAGGAATTAAAACAGCTTGCTGAAACACAAAGTTCATTACCCAATGGAGATGTAAAGGTTAAGACTGAGCTTTAAGGAGCCACATCATTTATTAATAAGGTTGTTTCTTCTCTCTTTTTCTTTTTTACCCCTCGTCATTTTGCACATTTTATATTTTACCATGTAAAATTAGGGGTTGATCCGGACAGGAGCAATATATTGTTATGATATAGGAATATTTTTCCTAAAATTTGCAAGCTTGACAGCTTATCTATTCTTTGATATTAATGAAACATACTATCCATCCATGTATATGTGCTCCGTACTCTGAAATTGAAGATTTTTCTAATACATATTAAGTTATTGAGACTTGATATCTTTCTGTTAATTTTCTTCTTTTCCGCTCCCTAAATCAGTATTAGGCAAGGGTTCCCTTTGGTATCGAGTGCTGGTCGTCGACTTTTAGAAGCTAGAAAGCTAGGAAGCGGTAGTTCTTATTCTAATAGGCTTATGAATCAAACTTTTATTTGGAATTTGTAAAACCATTTAATTTGAGGTTACATGAGATGTTGGAAGTATTCATTGTCTGTGGACTTTTTGCAGCTTGATATAGATGCTAGATGCGTTCATATGCCCATCTGTTTCGTTCATTTTAAGCGATACTTCTATTGATCAAGACAGAAACTCCCACCACTGTGAACTACAGCTCGACTCATCAAGAAAACAATTGGACTCAAAACTATACCAGTCGGATGATGTCATGAAACCATCTGTGGCTTCAGTCAGGTTCAAAATCTCAGCTTCTTCCTTAGTGCTCTCAATATTTCCAGAGTCTTGATTATTGGAAAGTGCGTTTTCTTTACGGCTATAACCTGCCAATGGGTGGCCTATCTTCTCTTTGGATTCAGAGTTGGTACATCTGTTCTTAAGTCTCTGTTTCCTGCTGCTTTCAGTAATATCCAACCCGGAATTTTTCCTTTCATCTTGTTTTGCATGCACGGTCTTTAGTCTCTGCAGCTGTTTAAAACCAGAAAACTCTTCTTAGTGTAGAAAAATGACTGATTTTGAAAAGGTATCTTTACAGTATGTAGTTTTCTATAAGAAGGGTACCTGGATGAGCAATGACTGATTTTCTCTTTGCAAGGATTCAAAGCTGGAAGCTAGAGCATCATGACTTGCTTTGAGTTTATTGTACTCTCTCTCAACTTGCTTAGTTTTCAACCTAGCCCTTCTATTCTGGAACCATATGGAAACTTGTCGAGGCTCTAGTCCAAGCTCATTAGCCAGCTGCTGTTTTATCTGTGACTCTGGTCTTGATTGTGCCTCGAACATGAATTCCAGGAACTTAATTTGTTCATCACTGAATCTTTTCCTGTTTGCATTCTTTAGAGTACCTGATGTAGATTGCATGCCCAGATCCATCCCTGATTCTAAGCTAACCTATTTTCACTGTGGTGATAAATCTCCCTGCCAAACTTTGTTGTTCAGATTTTATTTGGAGTTTAGCCTGAATAAATAGGTAGCCTTTAATTTTTGCATGGGGGGAATAATCTCATGTACCTTCTTAATTGTTGCTCTATTTGGACACCTGTTCGACTCTTGTTTATACAGATTTCACCATCGCAGACTTTGTAAATTGTCCTAAACGCCCTTCTTTGTCCTATATCTGCACTTCTGCTATGCTTCGATTTCCAGTAATACTCTTTAATCCATAGGTATTTGAAACAGTTATGAACCCTATAATTGATGCTTTCAAGGCATGGGTTGCGTTTCATATATTCAGAGTTTCAGACCAAGTTTAGTTTAAAGGTGTGATAAGGAAAAGCCTAATCCTGTGGAAAAAAACATTATATGGATAGTCTTAGGTAGCCACGTTGATCCAAAGTCAATTCGTTTTGAAAATGGCAACTTTGGATTAAAATGTGTCAAGACAAAAGTTAAGCAAAAGCTGTAATTGAAGAGCCAATTATTTGAGGCCAAACCAAAATACTATGTAAGAAATGGTCCCAGTTACATGAACTCCTCTCCCTTTAGATAGTTATATGTTTTCCTTTCTTGTATCAACGTGGCAACGAAATTGTGGTGTTTTTTTTTTAAATCAAGCTCAGCAAACTTTATTAAAACAAAATGTCTAATAACAATGAATTAGTAATTAGTAATGAAAGGAGGAGTTGTCCATAACATTGGACTAGGATGCAACTCAGCAACACAATGGAATTTTTATCTAAATTTCATTTATATGAGATCGTAAATATTTTACCAAGGGTTTTTTTAAAATATATGAGATACCATTTTGGAAGAGCTAGAATTCTAACCGATCTTGGTGAATTGTCAGAAAACAAAAATTCTTATTAATTTTATCAATTATTTGACACTTATTAGTTCTAGTCTTAGTATATATATATTTTTAATATCTCATACGGCTCCTTCCTTTTATGCATAATGAGAATAAGTTATTTCCTTTTGCAGATAGAACTTCCCTCCCACAGAAGCACGCGGAAGAAAAGGCATCTTGATACTTCCTTGATTCTAAACGTCTGAAATTTTTGTTCTCTAAAGGACTGTAAATTCTTTCATTTAGGATTCAAGAAAAGTTTATCGTGGTGAAAGGGAATCGGTAAATCTTGATATAATAGTCTTTCCACTGCTAATGCAATGTCTACTAATTTAATATAATAAAATATAAAATACCAATTGAAGTGGAGGGTTTCTTCAAACAACAAAGAGTCAGGTCAACTATTCAATCAAATGATATTGCGCATGTTTCCCATCTCTTCTCAAGAAAGAAGGGGGATATTTCTTTACAAAATTGTGCACAATTTCATATGTGGCAATTCCGCCAAGATCTCTTCGTTAGTTAGGGGAATAATTTGCATGAATCGGATTTTTTTAGCCCTGGCAATGACATGAGCCACTTTGTTTGCATCACGACCTCCAAATTGAAGCTTCCAATCATTGTGTTGATGAAGCAAAACTTGACAATCCCCTTCTAAAACTCCAAGGTCTAATATGTCATCTTCCCTTTCTAAAACCGCATCAACCACAACCTTCGCATCCATCTCAATAATCACCTTCTCCATTTGTAACTGCTGTAACCAAAGGAGAGCTCGATGCAAACCATAAGCCTTAACCTCCTTGACTGTGAGCAGACCCTAGAACTTCCATGAACCACCCTGCACAAAAATGCGAGCCTCATTCCTAATCACCACCGCAAAAAAAAATATGGCTGCATTGGCATTGCATTTCATGAAACCATTAATAGCCTTGCATCATCGATTTTGGACAAAAGGCATAGCAGGGATAAATACAGTTACTGATTTAGAATTTTGCACTTACAGCCACTCACTATAATAACCCAAATTGCCTGCAATCACTATAGCAGCAGAGTCATGGCACTGAGACCACAATCTACTGTTCCTTTGATTCCAGATACTCCATAACACCACCCCAACCTTGGCATTATCATTCAAAGGAAGACATTGTAGTAAATTATGAAACCAAAGATCAAACTCAGTTTGCATTGGAAGCAGGTCCTACAATTGAGCCTTAAGCCAATAGTCACGGGCATACCAACATTTCCTAAATAAGTGATTGCAATCCTCAACAAAAGAATTACACATAATACATTGGGAGGATATTGACGTACCTCTAGCCACTAAATGAGCTCGGATTGGAATACACCCTTTACACAAACGCCATAAGAAGGCTTTTATCTTTGGTGGCAGCTTCAAGTTTCATAACTTACTCCAATTCCCTTGAACTCTCAGCAACAAATCATTCCCTTTCACCTTCATAGCCAATATGTAGCTTGACTTAATTGAATAAATCCCATTAGAAGAGAAATGCCAAATCTGCATATCCCTAATAATAGCATTATTCAATGGAATTTTACAAATAGAAGCCACATATTGAGGATCTAGCAGCTCTTCTAACAATTCAATATTTCACTCACGAAATCCAAGAATCATCAAGTTAGCAACACAGAGATTTTCTAAACCCTGAGGAGCCTAACTCACCACCCTTCGATTCTCATCTTCTTTAAGCCATAGATCAATCCACACATTAATGACACTTCCATCATCCACTCGCCAGCTACAGTCATGGTCCAACAAAACCTTGTTTTGAAAGATGCTCCTCCAAATATAGCTCGGATTATTACCCAATTGAGCTGACAAAAAATCCCCTTGCGGAAAGTATTTAGCTTTGAATAGCCTACTAATAAGAGCATCAGGTTCATAAATAAACTTCCAACTATTCTTTCCAAGCATTGCTAAGTTGAAACAATGAAGTCGTCTAAACCCCATCCCACAAAATTCTTTCCTAACAGCCAATCTATCCCAACACATCCACTGAATCCCCTTTGAGCCATTAGACTTCGAGCCCAACTAAAAAGAATTCATCATTTTTTGCAATTCCTTGCAAAGAGAAACTGGAATAAAAAAAAAGAGGTCATACAATAACTAAGCAAAACCTGAGCCACCGATTTGAGCAATATTTCTTTCCTAGCCCAAGATAGGAACTTAATGTGCCATCCCTGAAAATGTTTCCACATCCTATCTTTCAGAAAAGAAAAGATACCCTTTTTATTCTTCCCAATAAGTGATGGAAGACCAAGATACCTCCCGTGATCAAGAGAAGTCGAGACACCAAGCAATGATGAAATAGCATTTCTAAAATCTGGTGACACATTAGAACTAAAAAGAATACCAGATTTCTGAAAATTAATGGATTGTCTAGATGCTTCCTCATAGGTTTCTAACAAATTATTCATATAAATACTTTCAGCAATCGATGCTTTGAAGAAGAAAAAGCATTGTCTGCAAAAAGTATATGAGATATTGGAGGTGCTCCTCTACTAATTTTAATTTCATGAATAGCACCCTGCAACTCTGCTTTGTGCAATAAAGCTGACAATCCCTTGACAATCCCTCGACACAGAGAATAAATAAATAAGGAGAAAGAGGATCTCTTTGACGCAACCCTCTCTTTGGAATAATATGGCCTATTTCATAACCATTTCACAAGATTGAGTAAGAACCAGATGAAACACACAACATGATAAGTCTTACCACTTTGCGTCTAAGCCAAGTTTCAGCATAATGCTTTTCAAAAAATCTCAGTTAACCTTATCATAGGCTTTGCTAATATCTATTTTTATAGCAACAAGCCCATCCTTACCTTTTCTCCTATCCTTCATTCATATATATATATATATATATATATAAACTTCGGTGGGTTCAATTTTAGCTGAAATTTTTTAGCAAAAATCAAATCGAATCAAAGTTTAATTCAGTTTGACAAATTTAAAATCGAATTGATGCTTTAAAAAACTGAATCGAATCAATTAGTTCGGTTTGATTTTTTTATTTTGGTTCCATTTTGCTCAACCCTACTAACACTCCTCCCTAGACGCCACATACTTGCCAGGCGATTCTTCATAGCCACAAGGTTAACAGATCGATCAGTTAAAAACCGGCCAATCAAACAAAAATTATAGTCAAAAAAATCTCTTGATGGTGTCACAATACCTTCTAGAATAAGTTCCTCGTTCTCATCATCCATAAGCGACAAGTTCTCTAAGTGATTCTTTATAGTTACAAGCAATCTATGGATCCAGAATTAGATTGGAAAAGACGACAAATAAACGAACAATGGTAAAATACAGCATTAAAGAACACCCCTAACTAGGGAGGACTCTCCTCACCCCTAACTCGAGACGACCACTAATTAATAGTAACACGAAATTGTGGGGTTTAGTGTGTAAATTGTGTTTAGGACACGTGAGGCTAAATATTAAAACATGGTGGCTTAGTTTGACAAATGGTGCTTCGACTCGCGTATTAAAAACACAAAGAGCTGATTCTTGAAGATATGTTTTCAATTTGGGTCACTCTCAGAGACTGTTACTCCCTTCCACGTATTTTATTTGGGTTCCCTACGGTTCATTTTACTCTTGGTGTGATTCCAGTTAAATACTGCTGATGACTTTGAATCTTTTTGACCCCCTACAGTCAAAAGGACCAAAAAAAAAAAAAAAAGACTTGCAACAGTGGTCTTTCTCATGAAAAGAGAACAAATTGACTACCAGGATACTTTATAATTTTACAATTGGTTTTTAAATAATTACTTTCTTTTAACTGATATGGGCTCTCTCTCTCTCTCTCTCTCTCTTTAGATTCACTGATTCATTCCATAATTTTGAATGAAAAAAAATTGAGTTTTTTGAGATATTTTTTGAAAAATACTCATAAATATGAATATTTTTTTAAAGCATTGGAGAGAATATTCGAACCTAAATTTATTGGTTAAATTATATGTATTTACCATTAAATTATACTTTAGTGTGCCTAAATAAGAATGGTTTGGTAGCAAGAATATTATGAAATTCCATACTTTTTGCCCATTCATTAGTTCAGTTAAATGCAGCAATTCCATACTTATTGCCCATTCATTAATTCAGTTAAATGCAGCAATTCCATACTTATTGCCCATTCAGTAATTCAGTACAATTCAGCAACTCCATACTTTTTACCCATTCAGTAATTCAGTACACAGCAACTCCATACTTTTTACCCATTCAGTAATTCCGTACAATACTTCTTTTTTTTTTTTTTTTTTTTTCCATACTTTTTGCAAGTATTAGCCTTTCTGCCTTGCTGTTCCAAATAAAAAATAAAAAACCAATTCAGTCCAAAAGACAATATCCAAAAGTTTTTGGGCCGTAGTAGCCCAGATAATTGCACATAAGCCTTTTGCCATTTTTGATACAAACGTTGAAACCTAAAAGTTAGGTTTCTGATCCAGGCCCCATCCTA
>CATKHJ010298171.1:0-12165 GCA_949750685.1 Vernicia montana
TTATATAATGATAGTTGTAATTATTAATAAAATTTAATTATATTATTAGAATATATGATAAAAATTTAAAAATAATTAATTGTGATATTGAGTAAGTACATTCTAAAATTTTTTTAAAAAATATAATAACGTGAAAATAAATTAATGAGATAACTAGTTTTTATCAAAAGTTGTTTAGAAATTTTTTTTATCATTTTCAAATAATTTTTTTAAAAATAAAACTAATTATCTCATTAATTTATTTTCACGTTATTATGTTTTAAAAAAAAATTAAAATGTACTTATTCAATATAACAATTAATTATTTTAAAATTTTTATCATATATTCTAATAATATAATTAAATTTTATTAATAATTACAACTATCATTATATAAACTTATAAATAAAAAATAAATGAAAAAAGTCAAATTATACATACACAAATATTTTATAGGTAAATGTAAAATACAAGTTAAAAAAAATGAATGACAAAAAAAAAAGAAAAAAAAAAAGAAAGTGTGGAGAGAAAAAGATAATGAAGGTAACAGAGATAAGGGGCGTATTGGCTTATTTTTATAAAGTTAGGGTATACCCGTATCTCGAAAAATATTAAGTGTTGATTTATATTTTTAGCCAAATATTAAGAATATATTTACACCTTGTCCCATTTATACCTCTAACATTATTATTATTATTATTATTATTATTATTATTATGACACTCTTAACTTTTTGTTGGTTTTAACTTTTTGTTAGTTACTATCTTATTATTATTATTATTATGACACTCTAACTATCACTATATTTCCTTTGGACTCTTACAAAATACCCATTATGCCACACAAAAATCTTTTGTTCAAAAGACCCTTAGCCAAGTACCAAAATTACCTTACACTATATAGCAGTATAAATGAGTCAAATTATTTAAATTATTTAGATTTAATTTATAAAATATTTGAATTTGATTTGATTTTAATTGAATTAAGCTTGAGTTTGAATATTTTAATATTCTATTTGAATATATTATGAGTAAACATATTAGTGGACTAAGTTTTGAATATCAATTTATAAAAGAAATAGTAGGTCTAGCAGTTGAAAACTTTGTAATATTTAATATTTTTCAAATTTAAATTTGATACATGAAAAGTCTGATATGAGTTTAATAGAGCATAAGTCCATTTGGTATTAAAATTGAAACTATTGTTTAAAAAAAATTTAGATGTAATTAAAAAAAAACAATTTTGATATGTTGTTCAACTATTTTATAGTATGTATGATTAGAAAATAGGTAAATTTCAATGATCTCTCATTAATATTTTATGGCATTTATAATTAGAACATGGGTAAATTTTAATGATTTCTCGTCAATGTTTTAACAAAGTGATTTTCTTAATAACGATTCAAATAGTAATATTAAATAGATTTTATATAAATTTTATATAATTTTAAATATATTTTATATTATTAATAATATATAAATAATTTTCTTATAATTAGTTGAGATATTTATATACTAATTCAACTAGATTTGATTGCACCCTCCAAAGTCCAAACAAGGAGTAAAAAACAAATATTGGAAAGTGGGAGGGGGTATTTGGGTCAGAAAAATGAAGAAAATAAGGTCACGAAAGCTTCAACAACTACCTCGAGCGCATGGATGAGAAGTGGCAAAAGAAGTTAGAAATAGGAAAAGCCAAGTTATAAATTTACAGGAATGCCATTGGACTGCCCCGATTGACGAGCTTGGACCGTTGGGACAGTTGGTCACTTTTACTGCCTTTCTTCAAAATAAAGTTTTATCAGTTTCGTCTTGTTCTTGAACAAAGGGCAGTGGCTTTGACTCTAATTTTTGACTCAAAATTTTTTGGAAAGTGTCCAACCCATCAAAGACTTGGGCTTTCATGGAATCCAAGTTTCAACATGAAAACTTCAATTAGAGGTGGATTTAGTTCATATCAAGGCTTATTGTTTATTGAGGAAATTACACAATTTACTCAATTTTTTTTTATTTACTTTTATAAGCTCCTCTTTTAAAATTAACTTTTCTGCTAATTCTATTTTTTTTTATACGCTTTTCCATTTACACATTCTTTTCATTTCTTTCAGTTCTCTGTTTCATCTTGTAACAAAAATAATTAATGGGAAGTATTAGTTTTTCTTCTTAGCTCATCCCCTACGCCCCAAAGGACTCATAATCGGCTGGAAAATGCGTCGGAAGGTGACGGTGCCAGTGGAGCTTCTCCTCGCCTGTTTGTGGCCCTCCCTGGGTGGTTTGTGCCGCTGCTGCCTCTCTTGAAGTCGTCGGCAACTGAACTTCACAATGGGTTAGTCAGTGTAGGCCAACGCTGGCCGAAATGACGTAGATCGAGAATGACAGTTGGTGTTTCTCTCTCATTTGTCATTCATTCTCTCTCCCTGATTTGGATTTCTGCTCTTTTATATATATATATATATATATATATATATATATATATATATTGTATGTGTTTTGGATGTGGGTTTTATTAATGGGACAATAAAAAGAAGAAGAAAATGGTTTATTGGAATTGGAAAGAGATAGAGGTATATGGGTGTTTACAGTTGCAAAGAACATTGTGGAAACAAATATATATATATATATATATATATATATATATATTTCCTTCCATATATTCAGAGGTTACTGCCCTAAATTAAGTCTTTTGGATATAGTTATTTTTGTTGTTGTGTTATCTTACTTCTAGTGAACAAAGTTTAAATCTTTTGGATTAGAGTAAAATTTCGTGGGCTATATTTAATGTTCTTGAACAATTAAAAATGATTTGTTGTTCTTGATTTCTGAGTTTTGTACTCAAATTCTATCATTTTAATTGTACCCTTACTAGCTTGCAATGATGAAATTTTGTTAGTTGACATTAGTCACTTGTTTGGGTTATTTAATTCCTTTTTTGGTTGCTATTGGGGCTGTACCACTAAACAAAAAGATTGGACATATGGTATTTTGCAGATTTGGTTGAAATGATTGTTGGGAAATGGTTGGAAATTGTTCAGTTGTTGGACTTGTGTTTATCAACTTTTGGGTATGGATTCAGTTTAACAATGTTGAAGGGATAACTTGAATATGAGGATTTGAATCATTATAAAAGAATGTTTTTGTAAAGTAATTGCTCTCTTGTGTTGAACTTGAAATTTCTGTCATCTATTGCTATAATTTTACCATTAGTTGAATGTGCATTCTCATTATTTACTTCATCGAGTATGCTGTTTTTAAGGATGTGTGAGCTTTCCTTGTAAATTTCTTCTTGAGGCAATCAAGAATTCAATTTTATATTTATAATAATACAATTTTGTATTTTGTATTTGTTTTAATCATTAAATGATTCAATTTAATCATTTATAACAACACAATGCCTTTGGTTTATATGTGATTGATTATATTTATATTTTAGAGTGCCACCTGTAATTATATACAAGGAGAATGCAGTTTTATTGCAGAGCCTTCGTTTTTGTTAACATTTGTAACTTTTCTTTTATTTTGGGTATATATTTGGTTTATTTTGTTTATATATTTGGTTGATATTTGGTTGATTTGATTTATATGTTTAGTTTATTTTTTATACTCAGAATATATCAAGAGTATATCATTTACTTTTATTATAATCATTTTTAATTTAATATTTTTTTATAGATTTTGAAATAATAAATCAACCAACAACTTAATTTTTTCAAGTTTTACTGAAAATATATTAAATGTATACCAAATATATTGAATGAATACTATTTTGAATTAGAATATCAATTTTAAAAATGAACACTAAAAATTTAGCAGATATATACTAAATATATACCCAACATATACTCAAAATAAATTGCGAATATATTCAAAATATACCCAACATATACCATTTCACTGAAAAGCGTAAAAATGTAAAAAAAAAAATTGCTGAAAAGCGTATTATTGTAAAAAAAAAAAAATGGTCACAGAGAGTATTTTTATAAGAAAATTGGTCAAAGCGTAAAAATATAATATTAAGGTCTTTTTTAGGCATTTTTATAAAAATTCCTTGTTTATTTATGATTAGGAAGGAGAGGGTTAATTTCACCCATGGTCACTGAACAATTGACTAATGCACATTATGGTCATTAAACTCGTTTTTGTTACAAAAATATCATCCAATTATAACTAACATTCACATAAAAGTCATTTTGGCTACTTTTCGTTAGAAGCCCTAACAGCAGAACCAGCTGACACTTCACATAGGGATTTTTAAATTTAAAAATGCCACGTCGACAAGCCCCAAACCCACCCAATCTCCATTCTCGCCTGGGCTTCCTCTCCACTCTCCCCCAATAGCATCTAACAGTCAAATAACTCCACTTCCTTTTAATCTCTCCGTCTCTCTCTCTTTGCTCTTTCACTGTCACTTTCTTTCAGTCTTCCTTTCTATCTCTTTCAATCTGCTTCCAGCCAAAAGTGAAGCCTAATCTAAGACTCACAACAATATTTTATAGCAATTGTTTTGGCGGGATAAATTGTCGCCTAATTGACCTATTTTTGGAATTTGTTGAATAAGGAAAGACTTCATTCTGCTGAAAGGAAAAAGTACAAGTTGGTGGTCCAGCATTGCAATGAGGACACCGAAACCACATCCAGGTATGCAAAAAAAGATATTTTTTGTCTTTTTCAGATAGTCTTTGATGCACATTATTCACATTCGCAAATTGGGGGTATTTGGAATTCTAGGTTTATTGATTACTATACATCTACAATTAATTAGTTTATAATTAGGTTTGGCTTTGCTTAGGGTTTGTTGGACTCAGTCATAATCTTATAATAATAATGTAATTAGGTTTTGCTTTACAATTGTGACCTTGATTAGAAAATCCTAATAATGGAAGTATTTGTTGGACTCAGTCATAATCTTATTATAAAATCTCATAATTACTTATTTATGTGATAATGTAGTGGTGTATGCTGAATTGAAAACTTTATGCCCTGATTGAGTTGAAATTAGTTGTAGATAATATATGAAATTAGGGATAAAATTTGCAATTTCCTTACTTGTAATTAGTGTTCTGATATGGTTATTTAGTAAAATAAAGTGCACAGAACCATGGAGATAAACTAAGTTACTGTATGAACACATTGGTTGATGTGTATGTACACACTGATATGAAGTGGCCTTAGAAAATTCCATTAAAGTATGCACACATTCCTGTATTACCATAGTTGCAAAATCATATATGCAGAAAACTACTGAATTTGGTGTTTTATTAATGTTATACAACTGCAAATTAACATTATATATTGATACAATTAATAAACATAGTAGTAGTGTAAGTGAGTTGATCAGGATATTACTATCTATTAATGGTTTAGCATTTGAATGCAGATGGCCTGTTTACCTTAAAGGTTTACTATAATGGTATCAAGGGTGATAGTGGATACCATGTTGGTGAAGAGAAAGTGGTTTGGAACTGCAGCATTGACGACTTGGATGGACAGAAGATTGAAGACTTTTTATATGAGATAGGAGTGGGCAGTGGGCATATGAAAGTTTGGTGGAGGCATCCTAACAAAGACTACACTAATGGTCTGAACCCAATTGAGAATAGTTCCCAATCATATGAGATGTCTCTATATGGATCAGATCATAGGGAGATTGAGTTGTATGTGGAACACATACCTAATGAGGAGATTTACATTCCTTCAGATAAGCTTCCTGTCAGAAAAAGCAAGGACAAATGATAGTGGAAATGAAGCAATGGATGGACACCCAAATGCAAAACCAACACTTGTATCATAAGAAGCAAGTAATTGGCAGTCCCAAGCAGATGTTACTAAGGCAATTGCAGATGTAACTAACTTGTTCACCTCTGATATGCAAGAACCACCAGATGAACATAATGACAATGTCCCTCCACTTATTCAAATTAAGCTTGGGTTTGAAGCTAATATTATTGAAGAAGAAGTTGTCTCTGGAAATAGGGGTTCAAATGTCATTCAACAAGAATGCAGAGCTACTACTGAAGATCAAAAAACTGTGAATGATTGTGACCTACATTTTAATGATCCTGACTATGATATCGATGATATGGATGACAATTTAGCTGAGGTGTTGAATGAAGTACAAAATAATGCAAATGTAGGCATATCCAACATGTCTATTAGAAAAAGAACAATTGAAAGGCCAAAGAGTACTAGTCAAACAGTTCAGGCTCCTGTAGAAGATAAAATTGGGAATTCTGATACTAATGCTGAGTCTGATTATGCTCCTAGTGATGAGCTACATACTGAAAGTGATTCAGATGATGAAGATAAACAAAGATATGCAGAATTTGATGAAGATAGAGACATGGATGACCCCACATTTACTGTTGGAATGAAGTTTAAAGACAAACATCAGTTGAAAGAAGCCATTAGGAATTAGGGCATTAAGCATAGATTCCAACTATGGTTTAGGTACAATGACAAGGAACGGGTAGAAGCTATATATAAAGACCCCACATGTTCTTGGAGAATTTTCTCATCCAAGCACAATACCAAGGACAAGAATGACCAAACCTTCTTGATAAAAACAATTTATTTGAAACATGAATGTGGGAAGGTGTACAACAACTTCCATTTGACATCTAAATGATTAGCAAGCAAGAGTATTTGGAGATAATTAGGGCTGATCCTAATTGGTTGCTTACAACTTTCATTGCAAGGGTTCAAGAGGAATACAAATTCACAATAGGTAGAATGAAGGCATGGAGGGCTAGAAACTTGGCCTTACAAAAGATAAATGATGATGAGGCAGGTCAATACACAAGGCTTCATGATTACAAACTAGAGCTTCTTAGATCAAATCCTGGATCTACAGTGGAGTTTAAATGATGATGGTGCATGTTACTTTCCTATTTAGGGTGCATTTGGGATTACTGTTAGGGGTTAAAAAAAAAGTGCTTTTAGAATTTTTTTGATTTAATTGATTGATTTTTATTATTTTTTATAAACTGTTTTTTCAAATTTGCTTATGGGGAAAAGTATCAATTTACCTACTTCTGAGAAAAAGCAGTTTTAAAAATAATATAAAAAATTTGTTGAAAAGCGCTTTTGTGAAACGCAATTCCAAACGTGGCCTTAATATTAGTTTAATTTAATAAATGCCATTGATGTTATTCATATTTACATTATCAACCTCAAAAGGGACAACACAGCAAATCCTAGGTTAGAAAAAAAAAAAAATTGGTGTTGTAATTATGCTTTTAAGTGTGCTGATCAATTTATAGAGATATTAATGACATTTGGTATAAATTTGGTATATTTTAATTGTAGAGTGGCTCATCAGCAGGATTGGTAGATAGAGTACCATCAAGACATCCTGATAGTACTATCACTATGTCTAAAAGGGTAAAAGCACATAAATTTTGACTAAATTATATTTATGCTTTCACTGATGATCTTGAAATTTGGTGGGGACCAGTAACTTCTAAATTTTCTCATCTATTGCAGACACCCTAACAAGATACAATTGCATATTCATGTACACAACTTAGCCAAGTTAGAAATTTAACAGAAGATAGTCAACAAACAAGCATTGTTAGTGATTTACAAGGTGGCATATATGGCCGTGCTTATTACAGGTCTCCTAAGTCAAAGCAACCAAGTTCTAGGATCAATCAATGAGGATTTTGAGACTGATGACCTACTATTCTTTTTTGTTTGTTAACTTCTTGCATGGACATAGTCTAATTATGACTAACATAATTAGATATATAAATATGGTATTTTAGGTTTGCTTTTGCTCCAAATAGGAGTTGCATATTGTAAGAACTTGTTTTTGTGATTCAAAGTTGAAACACAAAGATTGACCTTATGTTTCAACTTTGAGATCATATATATATATATATTAATGACTATTGTTCACGACCAAGTATCTATTATAAATATTCATGTTGTATCTTTATATTTTTGTAGCTTAAATATAGAGATACATAATAATTATTATTTTACAGATCAGTTTAGGTTACTTATACCAAGTGTTTGCTAATTTTTTTCCTTGGAGTACATGATCTTGTTAGGTATCTAGTTGTTCCAAATAGTTGAATTCAATCACTTGTAAACTGGACACTCTTACACAATTGCTCAGCATTTTACACTTATCACAGCTTCATTACCTTTTTTATAAATCATATAATTCCATCAAATACAAATCCATCAAAATAAATTCAATTGAAAACATTAAGCCAATTAAAGGAACATTTACATTAATAAATATAGGTTTGCTTACAAGATAATTTTGTTCTATGTTTAACACAACCCATACAGCCCTTAATGTTCCTTACACTAACAAGACAACACTTATTCCCCACTAATCCACCAATAGCCCTATGCATCCTTCATTACTGACACCAAGACACTTACTAAGGGAACTCCTACAGTCTGAAATGCCACCCCCCAAACAAAAAAACTTTCAACCTTTCTCATCATTAGCTTCTTCTCTAACTCTTTTTTCTTAGCCTCTAACCTCTCGGCTTTCCTGATCAATGCACTGATCACATTCTTTGCCCTTTCAGGAAATTTTGGATCTATCCAATCAAAATAATGACATCTACCACGTGCAGTTTGCATACAAACATAAAATATGAAACAAGAAAAAAAAATTGATCTGAAGTAATTTCTCTATACAAAATGAAACTCATTTTTTATCTCAAAATGAAACCCCTTTTGTATGCACAAAATTTCACTCACTTCGTAGTTGGGACAGCCATAAAAATGCCTCTCAGGGTTGACCTTCGTCCAAGAAGTTCGAAGTGGAGCTATTTCCCCACACTCACATATCGGAATCGCATACTCTACATAAGCATTGATCGAAGACATCTTCTCAGGAGAGAGTGTATCCAGGTAACTTCCTTTGCTAAGCTTTATGTTAGGGTTTCAAAATCACACAATGAGAAAAGGAGAGGAGAGTAGATGAGATAGAATCAGTAGGTTCAGATAATGAAAGATCAAAGAGAGAAAGAGAGAGAGAGATTAAAAGGAAGTGGAGTAATTTGACTGTCAGATGATGTTGGGGGAGAGCAGAGAGGAAGCCCACGCGAGAATGGAGATTGGGTGGGTTTGGGGCTTTTCGACGTGGCAGTTTTAAATTTAAAAATGCCTATGTGGAGTGTCAGTTAGTTCTGCCGTTAGGGCTTCTAACGAAAAGTAGCCAAAATGACTTTTATATGAACGTTAGTTATAATTAGATGATATTTTCGTTACAAAAATGAGTTTAATGACCATAATGTACATTAGTCAATTGTTCAGTAACCATGGATGAAATTAACCCGAAAGGAGAGGAAAGAGCAGCTGGGCTCGAGCTTCAAATTTTTAGTTAATAATCAAAGCTTGGATTTAAGTATATGGGTTTTGTTAACAAGTGCCCTTGGGCATATGTTAATAATGGCTTTAAGGGTGATTTTGGCTCTTGTAATCTTTTTCAGAATTGGATTCCTCAAAATTTTTTTTTTTTTTTTTTGCAATTTCATTCATGACTTTTTAATGTTGATTCAATTGAATTCGATTTTTGTTTAAAAAATAAATTAATTATTTTTATATTAGAATAATAATTTTTATTTTAAAATAATAAATTATTTTTATTGTTTATTTTAGAATAATTAAATAAATAAAAATTCAATAACAGAAGAACACCAACCCAGAAACGCCCAACCAAGTTTGAATATTATTATAGCTTTTTTTTTTTTTAGTTTGATTATATTCTAATTTTTAAGAGAGAGAGATGAGTAAATCAACGTACTTAAAAACTGGGGATTCGAATAGGTTAGTGGGTGTGAGGCCTCGCTCGAACGGCCCCCCTCGCTCAAGAGACTTAAGAAAAGGTGAACGATTTTTTAGGCGATTTAGATACGAGTTTTGGTGCTCATGATTGGAACGGCTATCTTTCGAAAAATTGATTTGATTTTTAAAAGGATTCGGGAGTCGCCATCCTAATTTATTTAAATAGAAAAATTAAGGAAAAACTAAAATGGACTACAATTCATTAACTTTTGATTAATTTACCAAAAATAAAATCACTAGCCTTCGAACCGAGTTGAGTTCGGGGACTAAATTTTTAGTTTTAAATAATCTAAATTTGGCTCATAAGTTTGATTCGACTTAAAAATTGATTTCATAAATAACGAGTATTAATTGCGATTTAAAGTGTATGATTATGACATAATTATGAGTGCATGGAAAAAATAAAGAGCAAGTAATTGAAAACACCTACAAGTTAAGGAGAGTGTTCTCTCTAGTCCTTATGGATTCTAGAAGAACCATAAGTCGCTCCCTAACTCCAAAATAATTAAATTAACTAATTATATTAATTAAAATTTACAAGAAAGTATAAATATAAATATTTACATTAAAAATAAAAGGGGAATGAGATTAATTGGGATTTGGATTTGAGACTTGGATTTAGATTCCAAGCATGCCTACGTATCTCATTGAATGGGGATCAAAACTCACATAGTTCATTCCACGGTGAGGTGGAGGGGTTTAGGAATTGATCATATTGGTTTGATTTGATTTAGGGGAATTTTGGAGTTAGTGAGAAGATGCTATACCTTCTCTTGGGAGATTTTAAATGGGCGAAGTGTTTTTCCAGACCAAAATTTCGTTTTACCAGCTTTGGAAATAGGGGAATCCTACTCAAGAAAAATGAATTTGATGAAATTAACCCAAGGAGGATTAAATTAATTAATTACTCAAGGAGAGTACTTAATTAATTTAATTAACTAAAAAGATTAATTAATTGATCAAAATGATTAATTAATTAAATAATTAACCTAAAATTAATTGAAATCAAAGAGAAATTAATTAATTTAGGGGCTACTCAAAAGGAGTATGGAGAGATTAATTAGAGAAAAAGAGAGAGAGAGCAAGTAGATAGCTAATATACACAAGCTCAAGGGGTGATTTAAAATGGTGGGGGAAGTAGTCTATTTATAGGCAAAATGAGGTGGGAATAATTTAGGAAGAGGAAATGTGAAAAAACTAAAAGAGTGGGGCTATTTGAGGATGAAAAATCAGGTTGGAAAAGGCAAAAAATGAAATTTCAGTGCACAGGGGGACCAGGCAATGGAAAAGCTAGAGGCTCCACCGGACAGTCGACTGATCCGCCTGAGGTCTGCACGGCTCTAACTACTGCCAAACCTGGCACAGTAGAAAGACTCCGCGCGGAGGGGCAGAGGCTCCTCCAAGCAGAGCCTCCAAGGCTCTGCCTTGATCTGTCGGCATGTCCAGCGGCCACTGCCGGTTGCCTCTGCGAACGACACACTCTTCTGTGCAAGTAGTCTGATTATCAGGATTTTTAAATTTTCAGGTCAATTTTTGAAACTTTCGGATCAGTTTTCAAGGTATTCTGAAGTTTGAAAAATTACCAATCTGTATGGGTGGACTCAAAATTAATTATCAAATAATTTTGGCAATCAATTTCAGGAAAAATTCAGTCAGTTTTCGAGAAAATATTATCCGGTGCAAAATGTCTGGTCAGGATCGAAAAAGTGATGTCGGTCTGTGTCAAAAAATTAAATTGTTTACCTATCGGGGGCGCTACCCCCTTAATCCCTGCCCACTAACTGACTAGCGGGACCACCGTAAGATTCTGCGTAGCGCACTAAATTTAGCAGGTATCAAGCTGTAGCAGCATCATGAGGGTGCAAAATTGAGGGTTCACAGCGGGTGGGTCTGATCTTTGTACTGTTCAAAAACTCTCACATCTCTCTTTTGATTCTCCTTATCAATCAATAGTGACAAAACAATAAACTTGGTGATTTGTTTCTTCTTTTCTTTTATTTGATTGTTGATTTGAATTTTGATTTTTGCTCTGCTTTTTCTCTTTGTTTAGTATCATTTGGGTTAGTCTTTCTTTCAACCTTCAAATTTCAATCTTAAAAATAATGCACCACCTTTGAAAGAGAAGACTTGAAGTAAGATATAAGTTATTGCTAGTGATCTTGGTTTCTTTACTAGGATTTTGCCTAATTAGATCAATTATGGAAGCAAATCACAAGAAAAAATTATTTATCTGTTAAAAGCAAATCAATGATGATGAAGCTTTTGGAAAAGCAACCACAAAAGGAAAATTGATTTATTTTTATTTTTATTTTTATTTTTATTTTTATTTTTATTTTTATTTTTATTTTTATTTTTATTTTTATTTTTATTTTTATTTTTA
>CATKHJ010298359.1:0-45137 GCA_949750685.1 Vernicia montana
TTTTTTTAAACAAAAAGTATATAATAACAATTTTAGAATTTAAAAAATCAATATAAATTAGAAACACTAATTTCTTATTAATACAATGTAATTAGTATCTACTACTATTTATACAAGCTATGAATTTTGAAAAAATTAAAAACTCAGAGCAAACAGTATACGTTAAACAAAAAACAGTATACTTCTCGCAAATAAGTAGTATCTAACATAAATTCAGTATATTTACACAATGTAATTAGTATCTACTACTATTTATACAAGCTATGAAGTTCAAAAAAAATTAAAAAATTACAGTAAACAGTATACATTAAACAAAAAACAGTATAAATTAAATAAAAAATAGTATATATTAAACAAAAAACAGTATACTTCTTACAAATAATAAGTATCTTATATCGTTTAACATTTAATTTATAGAACACATTAAATAAAATTTAGTATACTTCTACAATATAATTAGTATCTAATACTGTTTATACAAGTTATAGATTTCGAACAAAATAAAAAGTCACAGCAAACAGTATAAATTAAACAAAAAACAGTATACTTTTAGCAAATAATTAGTATCTAATACTATTTAACATTTAATTTTATTTTTCAAAAAAATTAAAAAAATAATAATAAACATTAAAATTAAATATTTTTCTAAAAGGAAAATCATAAAACATTTATTTAATTAACTCAAAACCATTACAAATTCTATTAAATTGATGATCTATTACAAAATAAATCTAAGAGGTTAAAAATAAAAATAAAAATAAAAAAAGGTTAAAAAAGTAATTAAAAAAGTGTAAATATGAAAAAATGAAAATTGAGAGGCTATAAATATTAAAAATATAAAAAATAGGACATATGACATAAATTCTTCTAAAAATAATAAACAAATAGATCCTTTTTGGATGTAAAATTTCAGATACATTCTCTAATGTCTTTTCCTAGATAAATTGACTTTAACTTGGCACAATGTAAATTGAAATATATATGTCAAAATCCATTCTTATATTAGAAAAAGACTTACTTAATTTGATTAACGAAATAGCTTGAAATAAGATAACATAAAACAATAAGTGGTGCTAGGGAATACCCAATTTGGAGTTATTTTTTGCTCAAAGTTCAATTGAAGGTCTGAATAAATTTTTCGTCTAATTAAGAGTTTCAATTTGTAAAGTGTAATTTGGGGTTTGTCTGTTAAATTAATATTAACATATTCAACTTAATTGGTAAAGTTGAATTATGAGACCCACCTATGTTTTTAAATAATAAAGAATATTAAAATTTAAAAAAAAAATCATATTTTTAAATAATAAAAAAATTAAAATTAAAACTTAAAAATTATAAAAAATTATAAAAAAGAAAAAAAAGGAGAAGTTAAATTTATAACTATGTTTGTATGGCCTAGATAAAAATGGTGTTTGATCCACAAGCGAAGATGGGTTCTTCAAAATGTTTTCAAACCCGGCCCGGTCTTAGAATCAGTGAAGGCAAAGGATCACGGGTTAGAAGTCGAACCGGAATAGAACTGAAATTTTAAATAAATTAATATATTTATTATTTATATGTTAAAAAAAATATAATATACATATAATTAAAATTAATAAATGTTATTAGAGTAAGTAATGAACATTATTTAAAAGAAATATGAATTTGAGACAATTACTTAGAAGAAATTATGATAAATTAACTCATTAAATGGCTATTTTGAGATCCAAATTCGGGTAAGTTTCATTACTCGGTAGTAGGAAGTTTACTTGGATTTGTATTCTTCTACATAAGAAATATGAATTTGAATATTCATATATTCAAAATGGTGAATGATAAAATAATAATGAGTTATCCCACATTGAAAAAATATAAAGTTAGAATGATATATATATTCAAAAGTTCATCTTTTCAAAGTTAAAAAAGTAGTCAAGAATGCTCTCTCTCGCGCCTGCGGGACGGGGGTGCAAATTCACGGTATTGGGCTTAGGTTCAACGTGTGAGCGCGCGATCTGCGTACACGAATGTCGGACCAAAATAGCCAGGCATGTGCCTACTTGAATTTTGCAATTTTTTATTTAGTCCAATTTTTTTTTTAATATCCAAACACAAAAAAAAAAAAACAAAAATCAAAAAACCCAGGAAAAAACCAGCCGGTCAGATCGGGTCACCGGTTACCCTGCCAACCGGCGGGTTTTTCTTGAAACAAACCGACCTGCCCTCCGATTCTCGATTTTCTCAGTCGAACCGGCCGGTCCGATCCGATTCTTACAACATTGGTTCTTCATAATTTTTCTTTTTGCGTTTGATGAACTCATATATGGGTGATTTGAGTTGATGTATTTTTTTTTTTTTTTTTAAGTTTCCATTTTAATATTTTTTATTACTTTTTTTTAAATATATTTGTTATTAAGGAAAATAGTTTTTAACTTTAAATTCATTTCCCCTAAAAAAAAAAAAAAAAACTTTAAAATTCATTTGAATATATAATTATTTAAAATGATTTATTATTTAAAATTTGACATTATTGTTGATTTTTTTATAATTTTACTATGAATTTAAATTATTATTTTATCTTCATATATATCCCAATCTGTAATTCTGATGAATTTCAAGCAATTGAGTTGTGAAGGATAAAGTTATACAACTCGGCCATTAGACTATTTTGCAAAACCATATAAAAGAACATCAGAAATAGATTCTGGCATGAGAATCAAACCAAGAATCTACAAAATCATCAAAATTCTCTGAAATTTTTATTCAAAGAATGGTAAAGTAACCCAAATTCATAAAGCAAGAAATTAATAAAAACAGATATTTATGTAAATAGTACATAAAAAGTATCAACAAAAATCAAACCTATAACGACAAAAATGTTAATACTGTTACAAATGCCAAACCCACCAGAGAGGGGCGGACAAGAGAAGAAGGTGAAAGAATCTGAATGATAAAATTACACTTCCCTTGTGAAATATTTTGTGTAGTAATCATGGCCAAACCTTGAAAATTGCAGGCCATTGGGTTCTGGTTCTGTACCTGGAAGTACATATTGAATGCATATGAAGCATTCCCATTAGCATCCAAGCCATTACAAGAGGAGCCATATTCAAGCGCTGTGCAATCCGAAAATGTGCAAGCATAATCTATGTTATCTGCAAGCTTGCTTAAGTCCTTGGCATTTGGATTAAACATACACCATTTTGATGGTAGATATTGCACATTCTGTGCACCTATAAGAAACTTGTTTTGACCTTGACCTGAAAGATCTAATGCAAATTTAGGCTGACCATCATACTTAAAGATTCCCCAATGGCGCTCGAAACTTCCAGGAGCTATGCTCTTTGCATCCTCATCAAGAAGACCGAATAAATAAACTTCTATGAATCCAGGCCGAAGTGGGGTGCCTATATTTCCTGCAAGTCGTGGTAACAACCCATTATAAAATCTGTAAGCATAATCCACAGTTGCACTCTTGTCTCCATCGGTAGGCCAACCTACCTCCCCAACTATAATGGGCATCTCTCCAAACCCCACAGCTTTGAGGGATGAGACCAAGGTGTCAAAGTTGGCATCAAAAACGTTGGTATACTGAAGCTGAGTACCTCTATCAACAATCGGCTGAGATACCCCATCAAAGAAAGCATAGTCAAGAGGGAAGTTGTCATTTCCATAGAGACTTAGGAAAGGATAGATGTTCACTGTGAAAGGTGCATTATTCTTATTCAGAAACTGAACAATTTGGGTCATGAGGTCACTGATATCACTGCGGAATCTTCCAGCAGATGGATAAGACTGGTCGGTGGGTGAGTTGTAGACGTCAGCATTTAAGGGCACAGTAGCCTTTATGGAGTCTCCAACCCCAGCTTCATTGAGGGCATTCTGAATGTTCTGAAGCGCTGGGAAGGTTAAGTTTATGAATGACCCATTGTAGGATGTGAGGAAAGGCTCATTGCCAACTGCAACGTACCTGTGCAGACAAAGTAAATGTGAACAAAAAAAATGCAGGGCCTAATTGTGAGGTTTCATTCTTTACAATGTCAAAATTGGAAGCTAAAGAACAACCATGTAGCATAATTTACAAGCAATCAATGTAAATGTTCCTTCCATCAGCTAGCTTAAACATGAGAACAATTAATGGCAAATTTAACAATATTAGCATATATTCTTTACTTCCAATAGAAGTGGCCTATACACATTAAATCTTGTGCCATGAATTACTTGCTATCGTTCCATTTCAATAGTCAAATCACTGCCAACAAAATTTCATCACAGCTTTAATTGTAAACAGAACTATGATCTATTGATCTAAAATGTATTCGATTTCATGATTGGGATGGTAGATTTCATTATTGAAGTCCAACAAAATGTATGAGATTGTACAGAAAAACCTCCACTCCATTCGGTATAAAACTTTACAAAGTACTTCAATAAAATTTATAACAATATTATAAAGGACAAAAAATGAAAGAATAAAGTCAAGTTAGGAAACTCTAACACACACTCCCAACTGATTCTCACAGGACATCAACAACCAGATTCTAGATGTCAAAGCACTGCAACAACAAGTCTCCCACAAAAAAAGAATCTGTAATTTTGTTTCTCAAGTTTAGAGCAGAAGTTCACCATTGAGTCATTGACATCACATTGCAATTATCTCTTAGAATAATGTACTATTTTCTCCTGTTGCCCATCCTTTTCTACTTTGCAATATGAAGTTCTCTCGGGAAAAAATTCAATATACCAAGGAAAAGAATCTAATAGTCTGACTGATTGCTGAGTTTATAAGAAAAGGGATTTATAAAGTTCTACAAAGGTAAAGTTGACGTCCTTAGTAAGATTCTAAAGTCCCCTTTTTCTTTTCTGAACTTCTCACCATGTGCAATAGAATATATCACAGATACAAAATCAAGATTTAAATTAGACAAAGATTAACATTAAATGAACTGAAGGTTGGATAATAAAACTCACATGCATTGCATTAATGCACATTTAACTTTTCCAATTAACAAATTACAACTGCTATCTTATGGAAGATTCAACAACTAAGTTGTTCTATAAAAAATTCAACCATTTAACAATTGCTACTTTCATGCCAAAGTAAATCTGTGTTGAACCGCTCAACAGAAGTGGGTGTATTTCCGAATAAGAAGTGGGGATCATGACAAGATCCAATAAAGTATTCTAACAAATGAAATAAAGAAATAACAATAAGTGGATAATTTCTTACAAAGAAACAGAATTATTAGATTTCCAAAATAAACACAATCCTATTTCCAGCATTTTCAATCATATAACCTATACCATCTCATAATTTCAAATTATGAGAAACTATATGGTTGGAACAAAGAAATCAGCTTGAAAGCCCCTCCATAACATTAATTTCTCAAACACATTCACAATTGCAAAAGATCAGGTTTAAAAAGGGAAAGACGCAAGTTTTAGCAAAAAAAACATAATCATAATTCAGAGTGAAGAAATTAACACGCTCGAGTTCATCTCCCCCCACAACAACAGCTTGGAAAGCTCAATCAACGAAATTCCTAATGCATAGAACTACTACATGACATTAGCATCTTAGGCAATTCTGTTACAATAAAGGAAAGTCGTATACAGAACATAACAAAATCAACAAGAATTCAAACATATAAGCACATAAGTTTGACAAAAGAAAATAATGCAATCGGTGTCAATATAATCCACGCAGCAAATTCAGTAAAATACCACAAGAATTTTCACAAAAAGCTCTGACTTACTTGATATTAACTCCTCCATTGAAGTTGTAAATAGAGACATTTCTCTTGACCCAATTCTTGGCACGATTATAATCATTCATGACAGCAAGTTGGTCATTAGGTATAGCCACCATGACTTCAATGCCAGACCCAGCAAGTGCACTCATGGTGCTTCTGTCTGCATCAAAAAGCTTCACTTTTTGGATCCCATTGTCCTTTAACATTTGTACCACAGTCTTTGGTGGTAATTTGTGAGTAGCTTGGGTTCCCCAATTCACCCCTAGACCATAAACATAATTTCCCAAAACGCCTAAAAGTAAAACCCATCTGAGAAACCAGGAACTACCCATTTTAGTGGAAGCCTAAATGAAATTTTATTAAGGAAATGGGGATGGGAAAGTTGTGCAAATGGTTTATCTATTGTTGAAACTTCAACTTTAAGGGGTTTATAAGAAACAGAGAATGAGAGGGAAAGCAACGGCTTTTGTTAGGTGGGTACGCGAAAACAGCGAAAAATTAGCGATTTAATGCCACGGAATCTAAAGTTTTGGGATCGTGATGTGAGAGAGAGAGCGAACAAGATTTTCAAGGAAAATTTATAAAAAGCAGATGAGAGAGAAATTAAAGACAAATATGAATCAAAACACAGAGTTAAAAGAATAATTTTTTCCGTGTATAGAGAACCCACAACTGAGAAACAGCCAGAGAGAGATAAACGAGTAATTAAGGAAGAAATGTTAACAGAGAAACAGCAACAGAGCAAATCAAGATAAAACAGAGGACTGAGAAACTGAACCTTTTAACAAAATTTAACGCTAAAGACGGTAGAATCCAATCCAATCCAATCAATAGATTTAGAAGATGGGTTTTCAATTATATTTGAAAAATATATAAAAACTATGAGTTTGAAATAAAGGAGATTCAGGTACAAATTTATTAGAATTTAGAAGAAAAAAAACAGAGAAATACCCAATAGAAGCCCACTAAAGAAGACTAAAACCACAAGTTGTTATTTGTGGTGTTTATTAAAAGAGAATAGGAATTTTTTTTTTCAAAACAAGCTTTGATTGAAAACAAATACAAAGAGAATAGGATTTTTTTTTTTTTTTTTTTTTTTTTTTTTTCAAAACAAAGCTTTGATTGAAAACAAATACAAAGAGACAAATAAAGAAGAATTTTTTTTTGACAATGAAAAAGGTGAAAGCAGGAAGCTGAGAGAAGGATAGCCAATGAGGAAGGGACAAAACCACCGCGGAAATTGGTGCAGCAAAGAGAAAAGAAACCGAGTTTCAGTAGTGTTTTTGTCTCAATAAGAGATTTTAAAGAACTCTTAACGGCTAGAATTTGAGGAAGATCTCAAAAAGGTCTAACCTTTAAAGAGGTTTAAGTATTTGCTAAGCCTCAGGATGATAATAAATATAATATAACCAAACAATATTGAATCAGAGCTAAGGTAATTAAGCAAGCAATGTATTGATTTCTGAATTATATCTTATTTGGACTTGGCAAAAAAAAAAAACAAAAATGTATTGTATAAATAAATGTGAAGTAACAAAGAAAAAGATTGAGGCTTCGAAAAGTTTTCTTTTTTTGATTTGGAAAGCAATGCCCACGAGAGGCAGTGGACTCCATTTCTCTTTTTTCGTTTGCAAGGGAGTCATTAAAGATTTTACCATTTTGTTGATCTAAGTTCTAACTAAAAATTTGAATTTAAAACTTCATAATTATACAGAAATAATTTCAATATCATTGGAAGAATAATTAAAATTCTTAATTTTAAAGATTGAATCAGTTGATATGTAAATTTTATTGATAAATATATCATTTATAAATAAACATGAAAAAATACTACGATAAAAATATCACTTATTTCATATAAATCATTCATCCAAATTTTTAATTAAAACGTGAAAAAGTTTGTTTTTGAGTGAATAGAAAGGTTAATTCAATGTCACCATAAAAGATGGTTCTAAATTAAAATAGTGTTATAATAGATAATTAAAATATATTTCTTACTCTAAATTAAAAAATGAAAATCAGTTAAAGTTCAATAAAATGGAAGATTAATTAAATTAATTAGCAAAAAATAATATAAAGAGTAAGTCTAACTTACACTTAATATATACATTATTTGAATAAAATTATATAAAAAATAAAAAAAATAATATATTTTTACTAATAAAAAATAATATTTATTAAAATATCACATCATTTATATCAATAATTTCGTAATATGAAAGGGAATCACTTTTTAAACTCTAACAACTAACAATAATCCTTAGGTGGCAACGACGTGGCTCCCACTTTTAGCTAAATCCTGACAGCGCACTTTGGTTTTTAAGTAATGAGCAGAGTGGTCATGCTACCAACAAAGGGTATAATAGGCATTTTGGGAATTTAGTCTTTTATTATTATTATTATTTTTTTAAGGCTGTTTTTATATTTTTTTTAATTAATTAATTTAATGTATTTATGGGTTTTGTAAAATTTTCTCACTTTTCAGGTGAGGTGGTCGGTCACCGACATCAGCCATAAGATCTCTTAAATTAGATGACTTGGTGGTGCTTTTTGGGATTGGAAAGTGACTAGTTTGTTTGTCAAACTTTTTTCGTGAGACTTTTTATAAATTTTCGAAAATAATTTAATTTTATAACATTTTCATTTCCTAGACCATCTCCATTTCACAATAAATATCATCTTAAATAAATATACTTAAATTAAGTAAATAATAAATTAAGAATAATTTCAAATCAAATAGATTAATATACTTTTAATTTATCTTTTACTAAAACTCTACTAATAACATTAAGTCAATTAATATTAAGAGCAAATTTAGAAAAAAAATCAATTAATGTTACATTAAATTTATAAAACGATAATTATATTGAAACAAAATCACTTTTTTAAAAGAAATAATTATTGTGAAACGGTGGAAGTATTAAATAAAAAAAATAAATTTCATTGATTAATGATTATTTAATATATTTTAAAAGGAAAAGTTATTAAACAAATTTGGTGTAGCTATTAAAATTTTTAATGTTAATGTTAGGAATTTTTTTAGTGCATTAATTATAATTTTAAAAATATAATTTTAAATTATTTATCAAATATTTCAAATTAACATTTAAATTATTAAAACTCTCAATTTCTAACTGTTGATATGAACGAAGCCTTTGTTTGATTCAACCGTTATTAATTATTGATGGTTAACAATCAATTATCAATATAGCAATATCAACTACTAATTGTTGAATTTTAAAATATTACTCTAATTATTGACTGTTTTAAAATGCTACTCTAATAAATATTTTAAATTAAAAATTGAGAGTCCAAATATTAAACATTAACTCCCAATCACTCATCCAAATAGCTCTAACTTTACTTTTATTATGATTTTTCAAATTTACCTAGCAAACACACAATGAGAATAGAGTCGCTATAATTTTTTATAATGTTTTTTTTTTTTTTTTTTTTTTTTTTTTTTTTTAAGGTGATTTGGGTGAAGAATACCGAGTAGCAGTGCGTGGATAAGTTTTATGCGAAAACAATGTAGTAGCGGATTTAAAAAATTTAGTATGTGAATGTATATATGTACACACATATAATTAAATTAAAATATAACATATATATATATATTATATAAGAAAATATAAATATAAATATATTGATAATATTAGAAAATTTTATGGTTAAAAATAAATAAACATACTAAATTTAATTATTAAATTCTATTTTTTTTATAAATTCATTAATATTCTAACTAAATCAAAATAATAATTTATATTTTAACTCAAATTAAATATAATAAATAAATTATAAGAAAATTAACACTATTTAATAGGAGCAAACTTGATAATTTTAATAAAAACAATATTTTATATATATATATAGATTTCCGTGTGAAAGTGGGGGCAATTGCCCCATGCTAAATCCGCTCCTGCAGCAAAGGTGATGGGATTATTGAGTTGAAGATGGTAGGGCGACCATAATCAAGATGACGGTGGTGATTAAAATAATAATAAATAATTATGTAATGAAGTAGAAAAAAATATATATATATAATGATTGTTTACATAATGCAATTAATATTATATTATAATAATTTTATTTTTGCAATTAAATAAAATAATTAGACATGCTTTAAGATGCAATTATAAGTATAAGGCCACCAATATTTAGGATATTCTATTAGTCTTTAAATAATTAATACTGAAATTATTTTCAAAATTATGAGATTATATGTTTAAACCCTAATCAAAATTAAAACACATGTTTTTATATGCAATTAAAGGGAAAACAAGGTAAAACTTTCATGTTCCTATATGTATTATTTTATTCCAAATCTGCTTTCCATAATCTTTTTAAAGAAATAAAAGACACATAGGATATCTCATGTACCAATTAATTTATTATATTTGTAGCATTTAAATTAATAATTATTATCATTTATTAATAACTCTTTCGTTTAATAATATTTATTAAATTGTTTTTAAAACAATGAGATTTCAAAATTGACCTCTAATCAAAATCAAACTTACTAACAAATTAAATTAACAATTTGAATACTATTTTTAAGTCATGCTAAAACTTAAATTTTTTTAGTATTTTATGTACTCGCAAGCATAATATAATAATGATATATCTTTTAATTTAAAAATAAGTTTAAGTTTGAATCTAAATTTTTAATATTTTTATAAATAAAATTATAAAATATAAATATATTATTGTTAATTAACTTCCAACAATAATTATCAAACGAGTGACTCAATTATTTTAGAGTGTTGTTAAGTCGTTTTCCAAGTTCAAGTTTGCACATGGCGTTGTAGGATAAGGCACATCCAACTTCCATTTGCAATTCTAATTATATTCCATATCTTAATTTTTTTTGCTAAATTTAGTAAAAGGTCATTATAGTTCACTAAATTGCATTTTATTAATAAACTTAATATATTATTTTTTTTAATAAAATATTATATAAAAAGATAATTAAAAGTGAATAACTTATTAATAATTATATGTAAACTTTTGATATCATAATAAAATAAAGAAGGGAAAATTTTAGAGGATAAAAGTTGTTGAATTTTATAGGGAGAATTAATTAATAGAAAATAAGAAATAATTAATTATGTGATAGCCACTAGCTAGTGAGATCAATACTTAGGTTTCATTAATTGTGAAAAGAAAAGAGGGATTAATTTGCAAATGTTTGACACGCAAATAATTAAAATACTTTGAATGTCTCCATCATAATCCATATATATACATTTGTTTTTTATTATTATTTTTTTTTTTGTGAAATGATTTTGAATCAAATTAATTAATTAATTAGATGGATATATAGCGACTTCTCTATAAAACAAAAAGCAAGCTGATCATACAAATATTTTAAATCATATTGTGTTTGAGAAGAAATTAGAACTTTGTCTTCTTCAAAGATTAAAATTAACAATACTAATTGTAGGTGCTCCAATTAAAACGTGTTTCTTATTCTCTTTTTTTTTTTTTTTATATATATAACAATAAATTTATTTTTTTTAATCTTTTGAATGAGAAAAACATGAGATTAGGCCGCATACTACCCACAAGTCAATAGGTTTATTTGATATACCCGAAAAAAAAAAAAACCTAGGCACAGTCAAAACCTAGACTTGTGTTATTAAATTTTATAAACTCTTTGAGAATTGTTCCGGCGAGAAGATTTTGACGCTCTAATTAAAAATAAAGTAGTGAGAGAATGTATTAAATTATTATGAAAGTGATATGAAAATTATCTTTATATAGGGGAGAATGAAGACTTCCTACGGACACGTGTCCTGTTAACTTAAACAGCTTATAAGCAGGTTACTTTTTGAACGTTTCAATTTATATTTATTAATATAATTAAGATTTTGATAGAACTAACATAACTAATTCAATTCAAAATGAAGTCAGAATAAATTATTTAAGAGTTTGTTTTACTTGTTCGCATAGTTAATTTTCTTGTATTTTAATTAAAAAAAAATTATTACCCATCAATTGGACCAGCATTAAGTAAATAATCAACAGCTCCAATCAAAGCCAAAGGCCATTAAAGGAAAAAAAAAAAAACTAAAAAGAAAAGAAAATGTCCATTTTATACCACAACCCTATTGTTAAAAATATATTACATAATAATTTTGATGGAGAGGTAATGACATATTGAGAGAAAATGTGGCTTCAGAATCATTAAATTATAATGACTTCGTTAATTGTAGTTGGATTTATTAGTTAATTTCAAGTTTGATTCTAAATTATCTAAATTATTGGTTTATTGATGATTAATAACAATTAACAGTAATTATACAAATTTGAAATCATAACATTTAAAAGTTTTGGGTTGATTATACAGCAACTAGCTTTGAAATTATATTCTTCTAGAAATTTAAGGTATTTTGATCTTCTAAATTTTACAAAAATTAATAGAAAATCTGAAAAGATTTTTAAAATAATAGATATAAATAAATTAAGATTGAAAATTAGAGAAAGGAATGATTTGTGTTAAATGTTGACAAGAGACAGCATAAGTGTTTATTCAGCACAGCAGGTTCGACAACATAATTTCATTGTGTTCAAATTTTTGGTGCTGGTTTTCGCCACGTGTTTTTGCTTTGTGAACTGTTCGTTGTCTATTTCATGTCAGTGACAGTGATACACACTAAGTGGCAGGTTTTGATTGAGAAGATGTGATTGACAAAATTTATATAATCTTTAGACTATGGTAAATTTCAATGTTTGGCCTTCTTCTTCTTCTTTCTTCTTCTTTTATTTTTTTTTGGCAAAAAATATTTTTAATTTCTAAATTTTCATATATTTAATTATTGAATCCTTAAAAATTTATTTGTACACATTAAATATGTAAACTAATAAGAGTGTGTTAAAAATACGTAATGACTCTCAATATGTATGACTGATATTATATAGCTGACTAGCCAAGCTAACTAAGAAAATAAAAAAAAAAAAAAAAAAAAAAAAAAAGCACAAATTGAAAATTGAAAACGACACTGTTATGGGATAAAAAATAACAGCCTCCCAGTCAAAAGGTAACCACAAACCAAAGAACCAAAGTTTATAACAGATTCCTGTGTGGTTGCTTAGAGAATCCACAAAAACGAGGAACAAAAAAAGAATAAATAAATTCCAGCATAACCCATTGTTTTCCTCCATTTTCTTAGCAACCAAACACTCACTAGCCTTCTCTAAAATAAAAATTGAAAATCAAAACTGGATGCACTTGAGGAGATATGGTACCCATTCTTATATACCACACCATGCTCACCAGTCTAATTCAACACCACATCACCTATAGCGATCAAAATATAATCCAGAAAATCAACTATTTAATTTTTCTTTATCACTTTTTTCCTTTTTCACAAAAAATAATCTCAATCAAACCAAAGATATTGCAGATTTGATTTAGCAAACAAACAAAAATATGCGCTTTGTCATATTCAACAAGATACAAAGATAACGACAAAGAAAAAGAAAAAAAATATATATCAATTGATTCAACGCAACAATAAAAATTGAAAATCTGTTTACACTGGATATTTTTCAGCTCATTTCAATAAGATTTACATACCAAACCCATTAATTTTTGGTCAAAAAGCTAAGTCCAAATTAATTAATTAATTAATGATTATAAATTAATTAATTAAGTTAGTTAAAATTAAGTTAGTGGAATCAAAGACATGTGATTGTTACCGAATATTATATCCTAGAAAGTGTCAGGTGAAGTAGTTAAAGAGATCTCTACATTCCTTCAAAAGCGGCACCATCTAAATACAGTTGATTCTTATTAACTAAAAAAATAGAGCTCGAAAGTGAAAAAATGGCACTTTATTGGACATGACAATTACTCCAAGTCAAGTATAAAAGTAAGAGTTAAAAAAGACAAAAAGGGAACAATCAATCAGCCAAAACAACAAATCAACAAAATTTCAATTCAATTTACAATTTCAATTTCAATTCCAAGTCCAATTTCAATACCTTTCCTACAATTTTATTTTCAAAGCATTGTATTTACATTTTCTTGCACAAGCTTTCAATACCTGTAAATGCAACACTTTTCCATTTAATGCAATGCAATTCAATTTCCTTTAGCTTAAACTTCTAACTTATTTCCTTATATTTAATTTGCTTTCCAAGCTCATTCAATTTACAAATTCAATTACTTTCAAATTTGGTGCTAATAGAATTTCAGTATTAACTGTAAAAAGAGCTGAGAATTCACATTTATTTGATAGAAAATCAGACGTATTTCATTTTGATTCGTGTACCTAAAACACGTGGCATACTCATTTTGATTCATTTTAATACAAACAAAACCCTATATCATAAATTTTGTGCTTTCGGCCATCTCTCATTGACAAGACAGAAGAACTGAAAAGACCTTATTGAAGAGAAAGAGAAATCGAAGGTATCAGAGGCGCTTTAATCATTGACAAGATGAAACCCAAATTTGGAAACTCATATCTAGGTCTCATACGATGAAACAAAGCATTGATTTGCAACTCAAAATTTACCAAAGGCCAAACAACAATCCAAGCTTCAGTAATATGACCTGCTGACAAAGCATAGGTAATTTATTATTATTATTGTTAATAAAAATCATTTGTTTCCATTGAATTTCAAACTCACAACTTCCTACATAAATAAACACTCTCCTTACCATTCAAACCAAACACTAGTTATTAATGATTTTTTATCTAAATATATTTATAGTAATTTTGCTTAACTCATCTCCAAATATTTCTATATTTATTAACAATTTTAAATATATTATAAAATAAATATATGTTTTTAGAATAAAATAATAGTAAAAAAAATTTTAACACCAAAAAATTAAATTTCTTTCATTATTATTTACATAAAAATTTTTATTATTTTTTTACTATTTTAAATTCTAAAATTAGGTTTATATATTATTTATTTCAAATTATTCCATTAAATTGCTTCTAAAATTACCAAACAACATAATTATTATTAATATAAATATTATGATTTAAAGTTTTATTTCAAATATTATTTAACAAATTTGTTAAATAATATATATATTTACTTAATTTATTTAAATATATTTTTATTTATTATGGATTTTAATAGGTAATATTAATTATAATATATTACATATAATATTTATTATATATTTAATTTAATTACGGTTCGATCCCGGTTGAACCTATAACCCGTGACTCTTTGCTTTTACTGGTTCTAAGACGGGGTCGAGTACTAAAATATAGATTATTATTATTATTATTGTTGTTGTTGTATTTATTAAAATTATTTTTTTAACAATTTTATTTCAAGAATTATTTTTTCCGTGTTAATTATTGTTTAATTAGGAAAGTAACTTATTATTTAATATATTAATTATATTTATAAAAATTAATATACTATTTTTAGATTAAAATCATTGTTTAATTAAGAAAGTAATATATCTATTTTGTAGGATTAGAATCATTGTTTAATTATAATTGTAATATTAAAAATATAATATAATGCCTTTATTAATATAATGATACATCAGTATTAATATACTATTTTTTTTAGGATTGAGATGCAAAATTATTAATTAAATCTTTATATATTAAGATTTGCTAAAGTATTTTTTTTCTACTAATAATATGGCTAATCCAATTAAAAATTACTAATTAAGATAATTTAATTTTATTAATTAAATTAATATTAATATATTCAATATAAAATTTTAAAATGAATCTTTGTAATTAATGCTAATGGTAAAAAAAAAAAAAAAAAAAATTTCGTAATTAATGTTAATAGTAACCTACAATTGATTTTAAGTCTCTATCATCATTAATTATATCATCATTCATAATTAATGCTTACACTAATATATATAGGCAATTAATATTCATGCTGATTTTTAGGATGGTTACCATGTAATCGTAATATATATATATATATATATATATATATATATATATATATATATAAGGCAAGAATCTAACAAGATTTGCATAAAAGAAAATAGTTCATTACTCAATTGAGCTGAGAAAAAAAACTCATACTAAGCTTTCAATTCATGGGTTACGAGGATGATTGATTGTTTGGGATTTGATAGTGGTAGTGGTGGTGGGTGGCGGCGATGGTTTTAGGAAATTTGTTTTATGATTCAGATATGAAGATTCATACTAAGTTTTCAATTCATGGGTTACGAGGATGATTAATTGTTTGGGATTTGATAGTGGTAGTGGTGGTGGGTGGCGGCGGTGATTTTAGGAAATTTGTTTTAAGATTCAGAGATGGAGATGGAGATGGAGATGGAGATGGGGATAAGGATGACATGGAGATGGGATAGGAATTAGAGCTGGTGAACGGTGTTGTTTTCTATTTAATTTGGGTTTTTTTTTCCTAGTCAACTTCTGCTCGGTCAGCTTTTTAATCCCAATCATGTGCTTCTCATGCCGTTACGCGCTTTTAACGTGCATGTCTTAAACTCTCCTAGGTCTTCATTAAAAAATCCCATAATGTGTTAAAAAATAAAAGTTTGAGAGATCAATGTATATAAATAAATTTTTAAAGGCTCAGTAGCTAAAATTGTAAAAGTTCGAGGGTTTAAAAATATATTTACCTTTTTTTTTTTTTTGTTAAACAATTCATGAACTGCACAATCCTTCAAAAATGTAAGATTTAAAATCCCATATGATAGGTGAATTTTCAATAAAACCCATATTCTTAAAATTTTGAAAATTTATTTAATTTATTTATTTTTATTGTTTCTGTTTTTTTATCTGCTTTTAGAAAAAACATGATGTACCTTACTTCTCCCAAAAATCAAATACCAAAAAATAGTTACAGAAAAAATAATAAGAAAAAAATCAAAAATCAAAAGTAAATGAGAAAAACCAATGCCAAACTGGCCTAAAAATGCACATTTAATTTATTAAATAGAACCTTTAGTTGCATAGTATTTCTCAAATGACCGAACCAATCTCTATGGTAATCTGCATGCAAGATCACATATATAGCAGATTTCATGAGAATGTGAGTTAAAAGTATAAATAACTTAAAAAGGGGAACTGTCATTCTAAAAAGAATGGCGGTTTCTGTTCACATAATTGTACAATTACCCCAAATACATATTTCAGCAGCTCTAAATAACTCTGACAAGAATAAATCACAATTTACATAATAGTTTTATAGTATATCCGATTAATAACTAACTTCGTAAAAATCAACAAGAGCATTAATTGTAATGGCACGAGCAAAGCAATCATCTTCTAAACGATAAGTTCATCTTCAAGATAGTTATACTCGAAAGTGAACTCAGTCTTGATTCTTTGACACCTGAACAAAGTAGCACAGATCATGAGAATGACATGGATAGTTCTTAAATAATCATATAATCATAATTTTAATGACGAGGAGCTGCGATACATAAAATAATAAGTAAAATAAGATTTTATGTGATTGAAATTCAAATGGTTTGCATTATAACAAAAAATAAAGAATCTAAATCTATTAAGGATGTTGATATAGAATATAAGCAGCAGCTACCACATGCCAAGGTATGAGAAATTTTTTTCACTAAAATTGCAATTGTATTATCCCCGGGTCCAGAAAGCAAGCAAACCTTGACATTTGAAAAAATTATATGATGAAGAAACTCTCCTCATCCTCACAAATGTACATGCAATTTTACCATGGTTTTCAAAGCTTGACCTTTGAATCAGTGAAAGTAGAGGATCACGGATCATTAGTTCAACCAGATATTGAACAGAAATTTTAAATAATATCATATATTTATTATTTATATATTAAAAATAAATATAATATACATATAACTAAAATTAAAAAATAACATAAATAAAAAAATTATGATAATATTATATCTCAACATAATAATGTTTAACATAAATTTTAATATATTAATATCCAACATAAATCTAAAAGAAACTTAATTATTTCTCATATATATATATATTATATTTAATTATCATAGTTAACAACCTTTTCAATTCAATTTTAATATAATTAATTAATTAATGAAAAAGTAATGATGGTAAAAATATACACATATATATTCACTTAATGATATTAAAATTTCATAACTAAATCATATGCAATGATAATTTAATTGAGCATTTAAATTAATTAATATACTTTACCGAATATAATTACGGATTTCATTTATTATTATTTTCAATTATTTTAAAAAAAAGAAAAATTCAAACTTAAAATTTACTTAAATTATGACATGCACTTACTATTAGATTAAATATGTGAATAGACATTCAAATTATTTTCATTATGTTCTAATGTCTATATATAGTAGTATTCATTTCATGTGTATGAAATAATAAATTAATAATTAATAATATTATAATTTATTATTTACTTATGATCTAAAATTAAAATAAATAAATATATATATATATATATATATATATATATATATATATATATACAATTTTACACTGGCTTAATGTTGAATAATAATATATTATTGTACTTAATTAATTAATAAACTGTAATACTATAAAAATTAATTGGTAAAAAAAAGAGAGCAACCCGTGAAACCTGTAAACAGGTCATTCGGGTCACCGGGTACCCAGCCAGATGAACTAGTTTTTAACGGGTTTTAGGAAAAGTGGGTTTTATGTGGGACCTGGTCCGGCCTATGGATTGGTTCCCGGGTTTTCCGGTTGAACCTGTCAGGTCGGGCTGAGACTGACAACAACGAATTTTACTAAAAATAAAATGTATCAGTTCCAGAAAAATTTTCAATAATAATAATAAAAAAAATCAGCATACCATCCATGTTGCAGGTCATCATTGGCAATATGAAAATCAAAGTACACATAAGTCCCCTGTTCATATTCATCAGTTGCAACTTTGGGCTCCTCGTGCCTCTGAAACCATGTGTTGTATTTTCTGTGATATCTCCAGGATTGCTTCTTCAGCTCTTTTGCAGCCAAATATTGCTGATAGGTATTCTGCAGACAATAACTGACTTGAGAACAAGCACATGGTGATTTTATACCAGAAAGCAATACCACATACAGATTAATTAACATTGTATGCTATATCACCTGTTGATAATAGAATGCAAAGAACAATGTATCAGTGCCATAACTATCAATGGTCAGACGTTCCCAGAATCCAGGATTATTTACAATGGGTGCCTGAACTTGAGGATAGCTAGGAGGTGTGGCTGCAGGGTGCCTCTGAAATAGATAAACAAGTGAAAATAATTATATCACATCATAGCTATGAGATGTCAACAGTTTTAACAGGTCCGAAAAAAGATGAAGATAATTGGCATCCATACTGGAGTATAGCTCCTAGCACGTTCTGAGTCTTTTGGTTGGGGAAGCTTGTGATATGCTGCCTCAAGCATCTGCAAATTGAATAACTGATCATGCATCGCCCCGGAATTCACAGCAGATCCACTGAGATTATCACCAATGGCACCGAGGTCAGACACACTTCTTCGACCAATAACACCAAGGCCAGTGGAAGGTTGACTGGATTGTATGGGTTGCCCAGGAGAGAGGTCAATATCTCTTGGCACTTGGGCAGGCTCTGCCAAAGAGCCAGATGCTCCAGTCTGCAGCAAAGAAGCAATTTAGATCACATCATCCTGAACATTAAACTGACATTTAACACGCCATCACTGCCATGCAGCAAACCACAATCATATTTTCAACTAAGAATTACAGACAGAGAATCTCAAAATGTAATGCAAAGGCTTCAAATAAGAATTTGTCCATATGTAAATAAAAATTCATATATCCAGTACCTGGGAAGAGCACTACAAGAATCAAAACAAATTCTTAACGTGTTAACTCTTATCACAATTAAGCAGCAGTTGATTAGACAGCAAATGTGTGAAATTCCCAAAATTAGATAATATACTAAGATCTAAGAACATATTTAATGGTTTCATAATCCCAAGACACTGACAAGCTAAGCTGTCAGAGGCTATTTGAGAACACTTTATATATAAATAGCTGGAATATAATCCATAATAATATTGAGTCATACAGTATTTAAATTTAATTCTAAACCAATGTCATGCCAACCACCAATTTCTTTAAGTTTTGACACATTTGGCCCATAACTCTGGACATTCTAACAACCAGAAGCAGGTATGAAGTTGAAATTTATTCCATCAGATCCACCAAGGAAATTAAGCATTCCTTCCTGGGAGGGTGGATGTGTCCCCAAATAGACAAGCAAAATAACATCCCTAGACTTATTAAAAAAAAATCATTCAACAAAACTATAATTATTTTACATACAGGAGTATCCATTATGTATGGAGTTTTCAATTCATCCTCATTCACAAGATTTTTGCTTAGCCCAGATGTAGAAACAGATTCAGCGGTTGAATCATCAGGTAAATTCTGAGGTTGCTGCTCCTCAACTTTTGAAATATCTGCATTATTCATTCATGGTATTAACATAAGTGCATTTTATGATTGTGTGCCAGTCAAGTTAAGCTAACTGAGTAGTACCAGCATCTTTTGCACCAGTTGACATCACAACTTGCTGACTTGTCTGTTGATGGATGGAATTTGGCTGCTGTATTGCAGTAGAGGTAACAGTATTGAGACCTGGTGCCTGAATTCCAAGTCCCAGATTAGCTTGAGGAGAGACAGATGAGCTTTGAGAATTAAACTGCCAACATAATCAGAAAGGCATGCTAAAGAAGGTATCAAACTAACTTTTAAAATAAGGGAAATTGAAAAGGCAGAATAAATTGGACTGCCAAAGAATGGCACATACAATGGGAAAAAATTCTAGACACAATGTTGAACATACAATGTGTGATCAACTGGATGGTCAGAAATAAGATGTAATTACTTTATCATTTGATTAAATATGATAAGCATTTAATTGTTATATTGAATTTTTAAATAATTTAAAAGGTTAAAAGCATAAAGCCATACTATTAATTCAACAAACAAAGACAAATAATAAAAAAAAAAAATTCAATCCATATTTTCATTCTCAAATCAAGATGAATACTTATCCTGAAAAGCATCGATGAAATATTAAATATACCAATGAACGCATGGAGAATATGAACTTTGTTTCCACTCCACAGAACACATTGCAGAGAACTATTGATTTAACTATACCAAATTTATAAGACATGTATAAAGAAATGATGCCTGAGCTATGAAGCATGGACAAGCACACAGGATAAGCTGACACAGCTGTTCTTAAAAAAAAAAAATTAGCACATGATATGTGTGTCAGGCGTTTGTCATGTTGAAGTGTCCAACATGGATATATGCCAAAACTAAAGTGTTAGTGTTTGTGCTTCATAGTGACTGAGATAAGATTTATACAATCACTAATAAAACAGTAATGAAAATCCCATATAAGAAGAAGCACCTGCTGCAATAGTGGGTTCTGTTGGGCAGAAAATTGTTTATGATTTCCACCAGCAAGAGGTGGCATACCGAGAAGGGTGCTGTGACCTTGTTGCTGGACTTGCTGAAGACGTTGCAAAAATTTCTCCCTCTGATCAGGTGCTATTTCAGTTCTTGCACGAAATTGTCCCTGAAACAAACATATAGTTTAAGTCAAAAAAGCATGGAGTGAAGTTTAATAATACTCCTTATTGAAACTTCATT
This sequence comes from Vernicia montana, assembly GCA_949750685.1. NCBI lineage: Eukaryota > Viridiplantae > Streptophyta > Magnoliopsida > Malpighiales > Euphorbiaceae > Vernicia > Vernicia montana. Next base: position 21,338 of record CATKHJ010298359.1, read on the forward strand.
TTTTCCTTAATTAAGTTGAAGGACATAATAGTCAGTACGCTTTTTCATTGAGAAGATGAAACATTGACCAAGTACTGGGCACACAGATGGGATAAATTTTCTACACAACTAACATTAACAGATGAAACATTGAACGGCATTCAAATGAGCAATTTGACAATTTTCTCCATTTACACCAACATATCCATAAACTACTAGAAAAATACATTTCTAAATTACTTCTCGATGACATTTATTCTTGTTAGCTTATATGCATTTTCTCCCCTACTGGATGAGCAAAAGGTTATCTCCATTTCTTTACCTTATTTGCTTTACCATTGGTAGGTATGCATTCTCTCCCTCACTATAAATCCCTCTCCATTCTTTTAATTTCTGTTTTTTCTTTCCCAGTTAGATTGACCATTTAAGAACAGAAAAGTGTATGCAAAATTATCTATTTGTTCAGTTGCCATGACTACAAACTACACATACTTTAACTTCTATTTTCCAAATAAGAGGAAAATGAAAGAACCTGCAATAATAAAAAACCAACACTACAAGGAACTCCAGAGGATCTTAACACCTTAAGCGTCCATCAGAAGCATGCTTCAAGGAACTTCAGAGGAATGTCTCCTAGTGTTGTGACACAGGATAACAGGGAGCTATTTTATCATAAATCCTCTTTTTTTTTTTTTGCTGTTTGCTGTTTGCTTCTTGTTTTATTTTTTGTTATGTTTAAAAGATGTCTTATTTTATCCTCCAATTTATACGTCTTTTTTTCTTCTTTAATAAAATTTATTTTCCTATTAAAGGAAAATATTTCTCCAAAAGGAAAATAAATCAGATCCTACATACTAGAGTAAAGATGCATAAATATGAAACAAATGAAATACCGGTTCATTCTGATTTTGAAAGGAACTTCCAGGTCTCCATTGCATGCCAGGGACCAAAGAAGGGGAAAAAACTCTTCCACCTATTGCAGCAGCTTCGCCAACATTACTAGAATCAACGATGCCAGTTCCATCATTAGTCTTGCCAGGCTGAGGCAAGATCATTCGATTACTTAGTGGAGAAGTCAAAGGCTGCACCATTGCACTACTTCCAAGTCTATCATCTGTTGATAAAATATTTCTTTTTGCAATATCGGATGCTGAAGGAACTGCACCAAGGGCCCCATTGCTAGGTACTGCAGCAGAACTAGTAGGGATGCTAGATGAGGGCTGACTAGAAAGGCTACCTCTACCAATGCCCCTTGCTAGTCCAGTATCAGAAAGGGCAGGCGATGGTCTACGGCCAGGGAAACCTGATGTTTCTTCTTCCTTCACAGAATTTGCCAGAGATGAAGGAGAGGAAGGAATAGCAGGAGCTGCATTTTCCAGCACACTGCGAACAGAAGTTGAACCTGGAAGAATTGAAGAGGTTGACACAGCAGACAGTGTATGAGCTGGAACACCCACAGAAACAGGAGTTGCATGATTCACAGTTGGTGTTGATGCAGCTGAACTAATCACACTACTTTTGGCTGGTGGAGTCCTTGCAGCAATATCAGAATTACTATCTTGTGAAGCTGTGTCATCAGCTTGCTCCTGAACAGAAGTAGCCTGCTGATGAGTAGGAGTGGCAGTAGCCTGGACAGAAAACATCAATTCCATATTTACACATTACAACAATGTCATTTAAAGGCAAACCTTAAAATTAAGGAAAATTAAGAGAATCAATAAGCAAAAAAAAAAGTCTGGTTGTTTGTTTAAGTACAAAATGAAAAACAACATCAAGCACTATACAAGGTGAGAAGGCTCGCAAAATTATGAAACAACTTCTGTTACATGCATGCCCAACATAACATATTGTCAAAGCAGAACATTTTTCACTGCAATGTAGCATAGCACCATTACTAAAAACCTAGAGTCCTAAACAACACATTTAATATTTAACATACTGGACATGAACCCAACAAATCTTAATCCCACAACAATGTTTTGTGCAATATTACAAAGTTAGACAACAAGATGGAAAGGCATAGCTCATGACTCAAAACACAACTTTTTTCCCCAATCCGCAATAGTATAGGAGATAAAGGGTCATGGAAGTGACAATAAATCTCAAGAGACTTATAATCATGTCTTCATTGGAAAGCAAAAGACAATAATATTGTCAATTCAGCATGAATAACATACAGGCATTTGAGATGCAGATGCTGATGCTGCCAAAGATGTCTTCAAGCTATGAACTGGTGCACCCTGTGAATTATATTAAAATTTTAAGCAATGAAAACCAAACAAACATAACTGGGAATATAGACATTCGGGAAAAAGAAAAGAATAGATTGTGACTATTTCCCATCTCTAGTGCAACAAAAGAGTAAAATACAATTATTCCACATCCAACATAGTAAAAAAGTTAGAAACATCAACTGCATGTCATAATTACCTTGACAAGACCAGGAGGACCGATTGTAACCAAATCTTCAAGAGATTCCACCTTGTCTAATGGCAATGAATTGTAGAGCTCATCGACATCACTAAATTCCTCAAAATCCTCCTAAAAAGAGCAATAGTAAAGGTTACACAAAAGCAAATTCACTAGTTTATATGTTTTGTTAAAGATATACAACTTGTAATAAGTATTATGTGAATTTCAGTGTGCTTTAACTAAACAAAATTAAAGAAACACAAACCTGATTGCGTTCCACATAGTCATCCAGGAAGTCTTTAACATCATTGACCTGCTCAGGACTCAATTCATCGTTATCCAATAGCCTCAGGATCAATTCTAATTTCATTATATGAGCCTTGTGCCGCACAATTGATGTCTCTAAATGCGTCTGGAAATAAAAATAAATAAATGACAGTAGAAAGAAAACACCAATTTTAAAAATGCATGATTGGTTTCCTGTTATACCAATCTAGGCGGCCTTGTCTTTCCTTTCTTAACGGATAGCCCCTCCATCTCAGCTTCAAAGCTATCAATCTGAGATTCCAACTCCCCAACCTAAACAAGCATAGAAGAAGTTACACAATCACAAAAAAGAAAAAGAGCAGTTCCTATAAGAACTACAAAAGATGTTAATTTGATACAGTAAACTGTAATTATGATACCAAAACACCCATAAACAGCTGATTATAAAAAAAGAGTACTTTAATTAAAAAATAAAAGCATGCACAGTTACACACAGGGATAAAGAGATAGAGATAGAGAATAACATATAATCAAAAAGGAAAAAAATCCAATGATATTTGGTCAATTACAAGGCCATCTACATTTGATAACTTTGTCGCAGCTCCAAGACGAACCAGTTGCATACACAACATGCTCATTGCTCAGTGTATAGACTGAACAAGCAAGTTCTTACTAACAATCCTGTGAAGAAATGTCTTTCGGTTCATTAGGCTTCAGCAAAGGGTTAAAACTTGCAACCTAACATTCTTGAAGGCGACTCCAATACCTTTGAACTAAAGCTCATTGGTGAAGAAATGAATTCTGAAAGCAAGAGTTGTGATTGTAAATTTACATACCACATTGTTCAACCAATCCCTTGTCTCCGATTTGGCCTTTTCCTTTGGATCCTACCAAAAGAATGACATCATTAGCATTTTTACTACAAAGTAAAACATCCAGTGGATGAAAAAAAATTATTTTACGTTATCTCAAACAAAACAGAGAACGATGATGAGTGGGATTTTCATGGAATTCACCCTACATCCAAAAAGACAATTTTTAAGATGCAAAACTACTATTTTAAAAAAAGAGAGGGAGAGAGAGAAGCAAGGAGTCCAACCAAGACCAATGATAATCACCAGTTAGAATACCTTTAAATACATCATAAAACAAAAAATTTAATGATTCACCCAATTCCATGCTCTCACTGTCGCTACAGATAGCTCAACACCTATTAAGTTCTTCCTTTTGTTCTTTGCATCTAAAAGTATAGGGTAGTGCCAAGATAGGAAACCAACAAATCATATTCAAAAAGACTATGAACAGTAAAAAACCAAGAAATTGTTACTCTAGGAAAGAATAATCAGTCTTAAACTCCTTATTAAGATCACATCAGATTAGGACTGGCAGTCAAGATACATGATGTTATAAAATAAACATTGCAAGAATGTTGTAGTAAGTCATCAAATAAACCAAAACAAGGAGCAAATGTGAGGTTTAGTCAACCTCAAAATTACTATTTGCATGTCAGAGATTTGATTAAGACATTTTAAGTGTCCAGTGCTTACAGTTTTTGGTTGTTGGCCCAGCCCTTCTTTAGAAAATGCCTTTGTTTTTGTTTCCTTCTCACAGATCTTAAATCTCTCCATTTCACGTTCAATAAGCTTACGAGCATCCACCAAAGCTTGCTCATAAGAGGCACTAACCTACACGAACATGAATCAAAAGAAAAACGATAGCTATTGACTTCAGCATCAGTGTAAAACATAGATCAAAAGAATGAAAAGCTGTCATCATATTTCACATCATGATAGTCAAACTTAACATAAATGAACCAAAAAATTTATTAAAAAAAAACTAAAAGTGTAGCTGACATTATATAATTAGCCCACCAATCCATACCTATCAGTATTAACACTAAACAATTTAACACACAAACAACTGGAATGCAAACTAAAACACCATAACCACCAGAGTATGTCCATAAAAGAAAAAAGTACAAAGAAAAAACTAATAATAGCAAGTTATAAACACATTGAGCAAACAGTAAATCTACGTAAGAAAACAACAAACTGTCTAGATTATACAAAAAAAAAAAAAAAAAAAAAAAAAAAAAGGTCAATCTAAAAATTGCATCACAAAGAGGCAGTTAATAAAAGACAACATTGACATTGTTCCTTCAAATCAGTAAGTTTGAGAACTGGAACTAAGGATCTCAAGAGTAATAAAGATAGAAATGACTGCCAACTGTATCATGAAATTAAATACTTTTAACTAAAGAGATCATATCAATTTACATTACTCTGAACCTGAAAATGATAATATAAACTGCTTTAGGTTTAAAGTCATTATTTATCTAAAGAAGTCGAAATAATAGAATTAGACCCAACTATGTTTCATGAATCATGAGTTCTATCATATTACACATACTTCAAACCCTGTGGACAATATACTAAAACAAAGACGACTGACCTTCTTATCCTTGATCTCACTGGATTGAATCCATGTTTTGATCTGATCCCTGTATCTCTGCAGCTTTTTGATCTCCTTCTTCAAGTCTGCCTCAAATTTCTCTTTTTGATTGGCATTGTCAGTATCATAAACCTAAAGCAATGATACACATTGATAAACAATCATACATTGAAACCAATAACTAACAAATTTTACATTTAAGTCTCTGAAGAGATAAAATAGAACTTCTAATAGCCAAAAGTAAAATAGATCTTCAATGATAATGACAACAACGATAGCATCATAAACCTAAAGAAATAATCATATTCAGATTTCAGAAACAACAAAATTTTGAAAACATTTACCAACAAACCCTCCTACGGATGACAACAAAAGTATAAGAAATACACCTTCAATCACATTGATGACAAGAACAACAGCACCAATGAAGAACAATAAGTAAATTTCAATTTTATTTTACTAACAAAACTAAGTGGTGTTTGACAACCCAAATTAAGTAATTGACATTAACTTTTCAGCACTTAATTCAAATATTAAGTGCCACCATCACCACAGATACTAATTACATAATATTTTCAACAACTAATAGTTATTTTTTCAATTACAACCATAATTCCTACTGTGATTATTATCTACCAATACTACTATCTCCACCACTGGCGCTGCCACCATTATTCTCAACACTATCACCAGTTAACTACCATCATTTGCCACTATCATAACACTAACTACCAGCGCTATAATCCTGTAACACAACCATCACCATTACCACCCTTACAACTGCTGAGGTAAAGATCACCACCATTGCCACTACTCTCACCACCCTTGATTTGCCACTGCCACAATGGCAGCACCGTGGTTACATATAAACAACAATTACCTTAATTACCATGACTACCACAATTGTCATAGCCATCATCATACTATAGTCAATGCCATCATCGTAACTAATTTTCAGTAGAAAATTTTCTTCTCTTTTCTTTTCAAACTCAATTATAATATTTATAGAACAGTACAATTTTTAGTTTTACAAAATCACCACCAAATACAATGGGGAAAAAACACCAAAAACTAAAATAGTTAACTGAGTCTCTATTGTACCACAAGAAATGAATTGAAATAGTCAACAGCCTTTTGTTAGACAGGAGAAAAAATAAAGCAAAATAAGAATTTGCATCATGTAAATTCAAAGCCATTCAGAAATAAGCCATCAAAATTAATGAATCCAAAAATTAAATGACTGTAGAATGTTACGTTACATGCACAAGTTATTTTAAGCAGTACAGAGAAACAAAACTTCTTTCCTCTTCCTCCGCAGCATTTTATAGGTATAAAAAGGCAAATTAATATCGAAAATGAAACATCTTAAATTCTCAATTAAGCTAAGGGCACTTTAGATTCGAAACTTTTGATTGTCGTTCGATTTCCAGCATTTCCTAAGCAACCAAACAGAGGTCCATTAGAAAAAAAAAAAAAACAAAAAAAAGGAAACAAAATATAATTTCGACTGAAGCAATACAGTTGTTCACACAGTTCAAACTAGTAAGGGAAGTGATTTTCAATTCTAGAACTGAGTATTTTCTGGTATGTTCTGAGCAGCCAAACATCACTAAGAAAAAAAAATACAAAAAAAATAAATAAATAAATAAAAAGAAGTGGAATGGTAACCTTGTTCCAGATGCTATCAAAAACATCGACGCCTTCTTGGACCTTTTTCAAAACGCGATCAATCTCGCCTTGTAGTTTACGACTTGCTCCCATTGTTGAATTCGAGAACCGTGAAGCGGATTAGCGGGTTTTATCATCAAAGGAGAAAACAGTCCAATGATTTTTCTTCTGTTTTTCTGTTGACTTAGTGAGTGAGTTCTGCGAGTTCAGTTCTAGGGTTTTTTTATTTTTCCTCTCTTTTTTACCCTTTTGTTTTGGCTGTGTAGATGAGAAGGAGACGGAAATGGAGATGTAAAGCAGTTAACAGTCCAGAAGGAAAGTTATGTCGCTCGCTCTTAGATCGGAGTTTCGTTGTGTATGTCTTTTTGGTTTGGGTTTTTTAGCAGATTTTGGGCTTCTTGCTCGATTTATGGATTTGGGCTTTTTAGGCCGAACTTGTAATTCCAAATTTGGCAATATCCGTCTCCACTTGCAAATTCTTTTTTTTTTTTTTTTATCATGTACACCATCTTATTTTATTTTATTTTATTTTTTTCCAGCGGATCAGTATATCCTCGGATCAGTTTATACGTCAATCAATATTAAGTTTTCTCTTTGAGCGAGTCCAATGGCGTACTTCCGACGTTCGGACTATACATTCAGGAATTACTTTTTGAGTGTTAGCTCTGAGAATTTAGAGGAACAAACTCTCTTTCAATTAGATTAACCTTGAAATTTTTTTAAATAATATTATTTTTTTTTTATCATGTACACAATTTTAAAAATTGTTTTCACTTTGTTTCCTATTTCAAATTCATCTAGTTGTCGGGTTTTACACATTTTTTTTGTTATTTTTCTTGTATTTTCTTAAAGTAAGAAATTTTGTGTGGCGAGCTTACACCAATTGTTTGCCCTCTATGGATAATCTGTTTCGAAGAAGAGTTGAAGTGATGCATATGTGCCCTGTGTGTCTTAATGCTGGCAATCCATTTTACGTTCTTTGCTAACTTGTCCTTTAGCTAAGGAATGTTGGTATTTATCTCTTGTGGGATTTTGTAGAGGAGCAGCAAACTTAATTAAGGACTGGTTGGTATCTGTGGCGACTCGAAGTAGCATGGAGACATGTGCGGCTGTAGCCATATGGGGTATATGGGATAACAGGAATTCAGTTGTATGGAGGAGGATTTTTAAATCTGCATGTCAAATTGTGAGCAAAGCTAATTCCATGTTGCAGCAGTGGGCGATGGCTCAGACTGAAAAATCAGGGCATTCCTCTGCTTCATAAATGGGTCCTCACCATAAATGGATCAAGCCTCCTGCTGGTGTGTTGAAGTGTAATACAGATGCAGCTGTATTTGATCAGGCTCAGAAAGGTGGGTTTTGGCTGTATTATCCGTGACAGTAATGGGGTAATTTGCAAGCAAGAAGCAACGTAATCTCTTGTGATAATGGCAGTCCATCTTTTGCTGAAGCTTTGGGCATTCGTGAAGCACTAAGTTGGATTAAAGAAATGAATTTAGCTAATGTTATTGTTGAATCTGATGCATTGGCTGTAGTTCAAGCTATATTGACTTCTTTTGTTGATTTGTCCCTACTTGGTATTATCATTGATGACTGTAGGTATCTGTTGCAAGAGATTGTTAGTGCACAATTTCTTTTATTAGGAGATCAGCCTACCAGACTGCTCCTTGTTTAGCTAAAGCATCTGTTTTTATGCCTGGTTCAAGTGTGTGGGTTAGTCACCCACCTGATTTCATTTGTGCTGATCTGAATTTCGATTTGCAATAATATTTTCCCTCTTAAGTTTCAAAAAAAACTTGTATTTTCTTAAAATATTTTAACATACACAAATTATTATTATTATTTTATTAAATTTAAATATTATCTTATTATAATTTTGAATGTTAATATAAATGAAATATATGAGTCAAATTTATTATATATAAACCAACTAAAAAATAATAAAAATATATTAAATAATATTAGTCCCTATAAATTTTAATTAGAATTTATAAAAACATAATAGAATAATTGATTAGGTGGTTTAGTTTTTTAAAATAGTTACTTGACATATGATAAAAAAATTTCTAAATAACTCTTGAACTCAATTTTTATTATACTAATTTTTTTAAATACGTGTATTGCACGTAATTGACTATGTGAATAAATAACTTTTAATTTTATATTGATCGTAAATAATAAATTATTGTTAAAACTATAATTTGGTTATGCATAAAAATATATTTTAAAATAATTTTTGAAATATAAATTATAATAATTTTTTAGCCAATATTGAACAACTAAGAGTCATTACTTATGTTTTTTTAAAAAATGAATCATTATAGCCTCAGTTTTAATTATATTCGTACATTTATATATATTATAGAATAAAATTATAGATATATAGAGAGAGATTTTAATATAATAATATTTCTTTAGCTAATTTAACTTTGAATATGGTTGAAATTTAATTTCTCATTTTTTTGATGCTGCCCTTTTCCCTCATTTGAATCAAGTGGGTTATGGCTGTATTATTAGAGATGAATTTAGTCAGTTTGTTGCTGCCAAGAACGACAGTCTGAGGAGTCCTTTGGATCCTGGGTTAGCAGAAGGTTTATCTAAGTCTTTGAATCTAAGTAATGTGCTGATTGAAACGGATAATCTGGTGCTTCGGCAGGCAATTGTTAAGCCAGTTTCTGATTTTTCCTTGTATTGGGTTGATAGTACAGGACTCTGTGTGTTTGTTAAAAGGAATTGTCAATAGGAAAATTACGTTTGCTAGGAGATCAACTAGTCAAGCAGCTCATTTGTTAGCAAGAGCTGTTGGATTGCAGCCTGGTCAAGGGGTTTGGGGTGATATCCCTCCCCCGTTTCTGTCTGATGTCTTATTCATAGATTTAATGCCGTAATTTCCAGTTTTATTTCAAAAAAAAAAAAAATACTATTGCGTAAAAACTCATTTATTTTGAGAGAAAAAAATATTAGTGTAACAAAAGTCTTTCTAAAAAGTTTTATACACTTAAATAATATCCATAAATGTGGATAATTAATGTTAATTTCTAGATAGTTACTCTTAGAAATTATAATTAAATTTTTTGGCATATTTTACTATATTTAAGATTAAGAAAATATATAATTATGATTTAAGAAAAACAATAATTCTTTCACTTAAAAATAAACTATAATTTTTTATTTGCAGTTTTTAGGTATGGAATGATGTTTGGAAACAACTAAATTTTATTTACACCTTTTTTGTTTGGAAAATCCAACCAAAACACATAAATAAATAAATAAATTGTTTTATTATTTTATGTTTTACAAACATTGCATCATCCCATATTATTGCAGTACTATTACACCTAAGGCTATATGCGTTAATTCAGATTATAATCTTGGTGCCAAAAAAAAAATAATAAAAAAAAAATTCAGATTATAATCAAATAATTGAACCACATCATGACTTATGAATAGAATTGGCTGCAACTGCAAATATAGCAAGGGCCACAAATGTAGTGATACCAAATACCAATACAATATCCAAATATCAAGGTTATTTTACGAGTTGTTTATTACTATTTTTATTTTTTTTTTATTGTTATATATTAACATTTTATATGTTATTAGTGGATGTTTTCTTTGATAATATTGAAATCATTTATAAAATTTCAAATTTCAAATTCGAGTTTTGCTCATAATCAAATTTATATAAAAAAAAAATTTATTTTGAATTTTTTTTTGTAAAAAGTGAAAAATGTTATCATCGTGACCAAAACTTGAGATAAAATATTAAACTAATAAAATAAAAATAATTTATAGAACTTTTATTCGCAATTAATTTTACTTAATTGATTTTTTTTATTTGAGAATGAGAAGGGAAAATCGATTGTTTTGATCGTATAAATATTTATTATTAGATTATGACTTGGTGTGGAATTGATTTTTTTTTTTTTTTATTGATTTCCAGTTTTGTTTATTAATTTATAGCACTGGGGTCTAAAAAATAAAATGTTCAAAAACATATTAAGACCAAAAAAACATATTTAGTGTTTAGTCATAAATCAAACAAAGGATATATTTTTTAACAATGTTCATTAATATTTTATTGATAACAAGAGTATAGAAATATTTGTTTAGTTGACAATAAATTTTAAAATCTCAGCATGAATTTAAATCAGAGATATATATATTTTTTGTGTGATGAATCTCTTAATTTATATGTAAATGGAGTATATAAATAATTATTTTTATTACAAATTCTATATTATATTTTTTTATGATTTATCAGTTAAATAAGAATAATAGAAACAATATTTAAAAAATTAAAATCCTAATAATCCACACAGAGAGAGATTCACAATTCACACTCGATACCTCTAATGGAGATCCCATTCCCAAGTTCAGGCAAAGGCATCAACGGAGCTGGAGACTGACATTGTCTTAATCCATGCCGGAGCTTCACCGGATTACTTACCCAAGGTACACGTTTTATTCTTATATGGGGAATTTACTCTGCTGTAGTGTAAATGGATTGTCATTTTGGCTGGGGATTTTAGCTGTTTTAAATTTTGAGCTGAGAATTTATTTTATGAATCATGAAGTAGGATTACTTTTGATTATGAAATTAGCAATTGAGCAGTTAACTGGAATTCTTTTTTCTTCTTTCTTAGGACTCTTAATGATATATAAGAAAGAAAAAGTACATATGTCAGATTGATTTACAGTGCATGGTTCTAAATGCACACTACTTATTTCATTGAGATTGAATTGATTGTTTCCTGGCACCACTTGGCCTGGAAGAGGAAGCAGCAGGTTGTCATGTTGATCTTCCTCCTGCTCTCATGTATTTTCAGAATTAGATGCCTCATCTTCTGAACTTGTTCCATTTACTTTTACCTTCCAGTGGACCATCTCAGTTCCAGCTGAAACCATTCAAGTCGAGTTGTTTGCAACTTGAAGTGGCGTCAATTTCATCATGGGAATTGAGATCTAGTTTTGTTGCGAAGTAAGGCAATCTATATCCTGGTGAAATATTATCATTCTGTAGTTTAACTGAATCTGCCCTCTTGTTAGTCTGATCAGGCAAATTGTCTTCACCATTCCTTTCCTTGTATCTTCCCTCAGAAAAGCTACTACTTGGGTTCTTGTTTTCTCCGTGAAGTCCAACTCTCATGGATAAATCACTAGAGCTTCTTTCTGGAGAAAAAATTCTCCTTTCTGCATTGCTCCCCAATGGGGAAAGAAACATTTTGTTGTTTTTTAGGTCTTCTCCCCACTTGAGTTCAGTTTGATGTAGAATGTGCTCTTCTGTCATCTCTTTTGACTCCAAGAGAGCACTACCATTATAGGGTCTCAACCCCATTCCAGTATTGTGTATTTCTTGTTCCTTTTGAGATCCTTCACAGGAGGTCAGACAGCTGTCCATCGAACAATCTGTGGGTGGAGTTGTTTGTGTTTGCTGGGGGCAGAGACCCTGCAGTTCTTTCAGCTCTGAGAATGCAGAATTCAGGCATTGAGTGGATACTTTGGACACTAGTTCAGAGAGTTGAACCTTGGCAGCTTCAAGTCCCATAGTACCTAAATTCTGCCTTCCAAGAGTTTCTTGGGCTTTCTCTAGCACTGCTTGTAGGTATTTTCCTTGAGCCTCTATGCGGAGCTGTAAATGTCGCTGTACCTGGTTCAGTCCAGAAGAAATTATCAGAATGTGGCTAAAATCCTTTGCCATCAAGATAGATATATTGATGACATTGCATTAACCTATGAGAAAACTTTTTAGTAACAAAACAGATGATGGAAATAGTTGTATGTGTAGAAATACCAAGTCCATTGTTTCAGGCTGTACTATGGAAATGAAACTAGTGCATTGCTAGACCTACTTCTTCCCTGGTTGTGTGCTTGACTGTACTAGATATTTGATTTATGGATTTAATGGTTCTTTGGGGATTGTGTCTTTGTAGATATAGTAACTTCCTTCATTCCAAATGAAAAGACATACAAGCAGGAAGCTCCACACTTTGACTCAGCTATGTTTCTGATAATTATTTATTCTGCATTTAACATTTAGAAATTATTCATATTAACCCTTTGTTTGGGAAAAAAGTAGACGGGGGAGAGAAATGGAGGGAAAAAGAAAGAGAGGTGAGAGATTTTATCCCTCTCATTTTGTTTGGGAGTAGGTGAAAGATGGGGGAGAGAAAATGAGATGGTTGGTGTGTGTATTGTTTTCTGAAATTAAAATATTTTATGAAACAAAAATTAAAATTATATTTTTATTCTTTAATCATTTTGAAGCTAAATTAGAAAAAAGTTATTGCACATGTTAATGCGACAAAAATGTAATTTGACATTTGAGCACAAAAAACCATGGTGTTTTATTCTGCTTCCCCCTTCCCTTTCTATTGGCTTCCTAAACAGGTGCAAATGACTTTCTCCACCCCATCTATCACCCACTCCCAAACAAAGGGTAAATAATTTGCTTTATTCCCCCATTTATGTTTAATGAAGGTTTTTACCAACACTGCAAATATGTGGAAAAGGAGCCGCCTCTTATTATGCATTATTTCAGCATTTTAAGTACTATACCTCAAGCTGCTCATGTAGCCTTCTCTGCACTTCAATTTGCATTTGCAGTGTTTCACTGATGTGTAAGCTTCTGCATTTAAATAAGAATGACTATTAAAATTCTTTACAGTATGAGAAAAATCAATGAATGGACATAAATCTGATCAAGTCTTCTTACTTGTTTGTTTGAGATCCAATGCTTAAATTGTTTATATGGGTAACATTTGCTTCGGACATTCTATCACCTGCTACAGCAGGAGCACCTGTAAGAAGTGAGTTATATTTTAATGTTTCCCAATAAATAGTTGAAAACATTTGGAGATAAATTTTATGACGCTGTGCTCTTACCAATTTTGTTGCTCCCACTATTAGCTTGTCCATGAAGATTCTTGCTGAGCCTGTACTTCTGCTGACCCAAAGGTGGAATTAGCATTTCATATATTTGAATAGAAAACAACAAATCAACACCTAACTACCCTAAAATTATTTCGCAAAATTAAGAAAAGAAGGGTTTTTTTTACTGCTATTTGAACCCTGGGCCGTTTTCTTGGTCAGGCTCTTTGGATTCCTGCTAATTACTAATGACACTTAAACAGAAAGGCCAATATTCCTTTATTTTGTTACATGGTTGGCTAGATGGCCAAATATGATGGACTTGACTCTAGGCAAAAACTTCTGAAAGAACTATCAGTTGGTGTTGATAAGATTCTGTAGATGGTAATTCATAATTTACCTGTAGATGACTCTTTAGATGGTATAAGGTAAGTCCTGGAATTCCCATAAGTTTCATGACTGTTTTTGGAGTAGCTTCTGCAAATTAAAAGAACAATGGTTGAATATGCATAACTGATTATTATACTTTTCTGCAGGGATTTTGAACTATTTTGTTTTGTATACTCACTATCTGCTCCTCCAAGCTGATTGACTGCTTCAATGAACCGCTCATGGAGATCCGGTGTCCATTTTAGTCTAGGCTTTGCATCAGTTGAAAGGACAAGTCCAGAATCTCCAGGGCCATTCCCACCTTGCAGGAACAAATGCCTTTCGGGAGGGATAGGCATTCTTGAAGAGGAGTGGACACTCTTCCCTTGGTGTTGATGATGATGGTACATCTCTATCTATTAGAAACCCAATTTAATTTAGCTGGATGTGGAAGTACTAACAATTTAATTATGTGGTCAAGATCAACGTTGTTTTTTACCTGATGCCTTCCTTTTTTTTCCCTCTCGATCCAATCTGTTACTCCCTAAAATGTTGAGCTTGATTGTGCAATGTTATTCAGGGGACAATCCCACGTCCTGATACTTCTAAATAAAATTTTCTTCAACCACCCTTGCCTATCTCTTTTCTGCCTCTCACAAACCAAAGATCTGCTTGAACTGGCTTTTTATAAAGCCAACTGGGGTAAGGAGAAGCCAGTGAGGCATAGAATCTTGGATAGGGTTGATGGAAGACCTGACCCAATCCAATATTCACAGTGACTTGAAAAGAGATATTGCTTCCTACTTTGTTTAACTGTGGGCCTCTCCTCTAACTCCACTTTCTATTTTAAGTCCTACCTATTTGAATTCTTGTGCACATTAACTCTTCAAAACACATTTACACCTTGCATTAGATACCAGAATTGATCCACCTGAGTTTTTTAAGTTGTGTGCATTCTGATTTGTCCGTCTAGCAAAAGCAAGAATCTTATTCCACGATATGAGAGGAATTTTTCTGACTTGGTTTAGGGGAATCCACTATCTCTGTTGTGTTGAGACCTTCTTTGCCCTCTCATTCTCATGGAAGATTCTCAGATTTATTATATCTCTGTTCCTCATCTTGGTCCCATAGATGTTCTTTCAGTTGTCAATATACACAGTGAAGCTAATCATATTATATAATTGGGGTTTAATTGAATGCTAACTATACCACAGGTAGCAGATTGGGACATGAAACATTGTTTTAACTGGTTCTATTTGGAGAATGTAGAAGAAGATTCTGTTGACTGGAGCACCTGGAAACTTTGGAATTAGATACAAACAAGAAAAAAAGGGGAGAAAAATGGTGTAAAGATGCTTGTCCTTGGACATTGTTTGAAGGCTAGGAATGGAATAAAGAATACATTCTCTTTTGTCTCCTTCAGTAAGTTTGGTACTTATTCAGCACACATAGTATAATATAGAAGAGGGGTCCAATTCTTTATCATCTTCAATTGGCATAAGACAGCCGGCACCGCACCGACGAATCCTAAGCATCTGGGACCCAATGAAAAGAAAAGAGAAGGATTGTACTTGCTTCCATACTTACATTTGATGAAGGAAAAGACAATTCTTACCCTGGAGATGACCAAATGCCCTTGACTCTTTCCTCCATTGGTCACATTCTCTTGTATGAATCTATACACTCTTATATTTCTCTACTTAATTATTGTTTTTATATTCTTTTAATTCAGTTTTCCTTTTATCAAGACTTCTTAAGCATTGGCATATTTGTAACCTGTCACTGAATGATTGTATGAACAGATAAGCTCATTCTTGTTGTTCTCTATAATTTTGCATGGATTTGCACAGAAGATATGTGGAATATAATCCATCATATGCATGTGTCAACACATGCATGGAGTCTCACATTTACATGTACATCTGAACAGTTTGAATAAATACACATTTGCCTTTATGAACCTATCTTCTTGTACAAATACGATAGATGCCTGCATGATGCTTATTTTTACTAAAAAATGTGCTGCTTATACAAACTATTATTTTCTTAGCCTCTAGGAGAGAAGATATATCTGCGTAATTCATACATTATCAAGTGCTAATTGGACTAATATAAAATAATCTGATTTATTTTCTGGATTTGCATTGCCGAAAGCCGTGCATGTGTCAACTGCATGTTCTTGATGCTTATGCTGTTGTATTGAATTTCAATGAAGGATTTGTTCTTGAGGTGATCATCAGGAATTATACTCTTACCTATTTAAAATACACAGAATATTATCAATATGATCAACAGCTAATGCAGAATAAATTCGTTCATTAAGCTATGGAGAAAAAATTATACCAACTTACATTAAACCTACACGACACAAAAATAAAATTTGTTGACGAATGAGGATGTATTGGACATGCAGATACCTGTTTATTGAGTGCTTAATTTATGTCAAAAACAACCATTGCCAAATTTCATAAAATTATAAGAGCTCATTTAATGATGGTGTAAAAGAATTCCCATTCCTTGAACAAAATCTTAGTTCCAATTGGCCTTGTTAGGAAGATCAATTTGATTCTGATTTTTCAGGATATTTTATGCAGTTTGGGAGAATCTATGAAAAAGCCTTTAGGAAAAGCATTAAAGTGGAATTCCTAAATAGTTTGCTGGCACGTGGATAGGAACAAATTGCAAGAGGCATGATAGGGTACCATGCAAGTTACAAAATTAAATTGCTTGTACTAGATGAACCAAATATTACAACTTGGACTTCTGTTAGAATCATATGATGATATTGTAAATTGCTAGCTAGTAGCTAATAGACAAGTAATGACAATGTATTATTGCATAACAGAAGTAAATTAGCAAAAATATTTATTGATGATCTTTCCATGCAAGAATATCTTATACAAATATTCGAGGGCATATCAGTAATTAAAAGCTGCTAATTTCCATCCTTAGTCCTTGCTTTTGTAGAACTAGATAAATTAGAATGTAGAAACTCATTAGGGTAAACATTGTTTAATTTTGTTGGTACTGTGTGAAAAAAGTCAGTAGTCGTTTTCTCTGACATGTATAATTTCCTTGATCAGAAACTGATTTAAATTAAATACTTGATGTTTCATCATATTTTGCACTATATATAATTGCTGATGGATTGTGTTGTTGTTTCAATAGGGAAGGCTAGAAGCTGATTGTTGGACATTCTAAAGTGTGTGTGTGCCTAGCCGTAAATAGAATAAACAAGGGTGTTTTAACTTTCATTTCATGTCTCAAGGATCCATTGAACTCTGCAACGGTACATTTAAGGTACTTACCTTTCCTTTGATGTTGCCAAAATGCCCTTACTTGTGTTTCTTCTTGACAAGTTTTCTCTCTCTCTCTCTCCCTCTGTATATGTGTGTATGCATGTGTGCCTTTTTTTGTGTTTGTGCAATACAAGATTATACTTACATTTTACTTTCTGTTATCACCTTCCTCTCTCTGTGGATGATATTCTCCCACTTTAGAAGAGAGGACTTGGATTTTTGTTCTTCCTTGTACTTACATTTCCTTTTATGGATTCTTTGTTATTATAATTTTTTACTTTAAGGACAAGAAGAAGCTCTGAAAAGTGAAACACATCATATATTAGAGAATCATGTTAAGGACTTGTCAATCATAAGTAATGATACGTGTTACAAGTTTATTGGTTGCATTTTTTTGACCACACGTGCTAGGCACTTGATGAATAGAAAGTGAGAAATGACCACGGAATGTATTCCTTGTGGAAAAAAAAAGGAGAGATGGCAGAGGAAGAAAAAGCTGTTATAGATTCTAAGAGAATGGGAATGTTAGAATCTAACTCAAAGTAAGGCCAATGAGTCATATTCTCAAGTCAAGAATTTTGTTATTCTTCTCTACCCAAAGCCACAAAAAATGGGTTCCCACCCATCTTTTTTCCCCTTTAGCTAATATAGTTTTTGATGCCCTTGAGACATTCATCATTAGTGTTGTGTCCTTACAAATTGAGAATATTTACCCTGTTTAGAGATTGCTTAGGTTTTATTTGAGATATAGTTTGCATAAGTACCATTTGCAACTCTCTTGTAGCACTGATAAGGCTGATGGAACAAATTGTATTCTGGTTCTAGCCCCTTTTTTGTTTTGCTGTCTACCCCATTTGCAAAGGCGGCTCAGTGGGTAACAACCGCCTTAGATCTCTAATTATAAAGGTTCCAAATTATATAGTATAGAAAATATGAAATATTTTCATAAAATAAAGTAGAGAAAAGTCTAAAATTTTGGAAATATAACTTAATAAAAAACATATAAAATAGGAACATCCTAAAAATTAGTTTACAAAATTAAAATCTAAAATAAAAAGCAATAGTAACATAGAAATTAACATTAACAATAACTACATTATAATTAATTTTGTTAGCTTTTCCTAATTAACTACATTTTTGCTATTATATTTTTTTATTTTTGGTCTTATTTGGCGTTGTTACTTAGTTTGTACCATGCTCTTCTATTATTATTTTTTTATTTATTTTTGTTGTAAATCGGCTTATTAGCACAGCGGATTAAAGACAATAAGAAGAAATATAAAGTAATAAAGTAAAGAGAATGAAAGAGAGAGAGATAAAATATGTAGAGAGAAAAGGGACTCGAAACTCTTATTATTAGATTAATTCTAATTTCTCTTATATAGAGGAATAGCCAGGGTTTAGTGTATACAATATTACTGAAATAACTCTATACTATAATCTCTCTAAAATACATACTCAAGAATGTTTAAGTAATATCCATATATAATAATTTATTTATAATACTCTCTCTTGGATATTACTTGCGCCATGAATATACCTCGTTAAAAATCTTGCTAGAAAACCCAGTGGAAAAAACATAGTTAAGGAAAAGAGTACGATTTATGCGCTATTTTGTCATTGCACAGATTGCCTCATTAAAACCTTTGGTCAAGAAAACCCTCTGGGACAAAAACTTAACTAAGGAAAAAGAGTACAATCTTATACTGATTCGCTCTCCCTGATGAAAACAACATTTTAAGATTGCGTATATCAATCAATAAAACAAGCCATTCAAATATGACATTATATGAGGACTTGGTAAATAAGTCTGCTAGATTGTCACTCGAGCGAATTTGGTGGATATATATTTCATCACTCTTCTGGAGCTTATGCGTATTAAAGAATTTAGGTGAAATATATATAATTCGGTCATCCTTAATATATCCACTTTTAGTTTATGCAATGCATATTGCATTATTCTAAAACAATATAATGGGAGCATCTTTATTAAGGTACTTCAGGACCATAAATTTTTTTATAAAATTGCAATATCATTATAAGTAAACACATACTTAATTTGATATCTATCCTTATATGGATCAGATAAATAACCAACATCCGTATGTAGACCAATGTCAAATATGAATTATATAAAAATATAACCAAATCAATACTGATTTGAAGATAACACAATAAGTCTTTTACATCACTCCCATGTCTCTTGGTAGGTGCAGAGTTATACCTAGCTAAGAGTTTTTCTTGCAAATGCATATCAGGCATGATACAATTTGCAAGATACATGAATGCAACTGTAGCACTTAAATATGGTATTTCAAGACCAATTAATAGCTCTTTCTTATCTTCTTTAGGTCTAAAAAGTGGTCTTTCTTCACTTTTAGTGAACGAATATCATTAATGTGGTTAAAGAAAATGATTTATCTATGTAAAATTGCTTAAGTACTTTTTCCACATAAGTAGACTGGTATATTAAGACTCTTTGGGATGATCGATAAACAGGTCGATACAAAATTTTGTTTCTCCTAAATTCATCTCGAACTCACTTTTCAATAGTTCGTTAGGAGTCCCATTTAGATCATCAACATATACTGCAATAATAACATAATCATTTTGTGATCTTTTATGAATACAAATGAACATAGTGTATTATTCACATATCTTTCTTTCAATAAAGATTCAATCAAGCGATTATACCACATATGTCCATATTGCTTTAATCCATACAGGGATTTCTGTAATTTGATGTGATTTATGTCACAAGTTTGATGTGTATTTATTTATATTATTTTTAGTTCTTCTGGAACTCTCATATAAATATCATTTTCACAAAGCGCATATCAAGCATTTCTTTAACTGACATACTAATTAAGTAACGGAACGTGATCATATTCATAACAAGATAATGAGTTTTCTCATTAGTTAATACCAGGTCTATGTGAAAAGCACTGGCAACTAGTCTCGCTTTATATCTTACCACTTCATTGTTCTCATTACACTTTCGGACAAACACCCATTTATACCCAATTGGTTTCACATTTTAGGGAGTCAGCATAACAAGTTCGAATACCATGTGTTTAAATAGCGAGTCTAGCTCGGCCTAAATTGTCTTTTTCCATGATGACCAGTCATGTCTATGCTGACATTCATTTATATTCATAGGTTTTAGATTCAGATTGTCTCTTGAAATAGCAAGAGCTACTGTTGAAGCGAATTCATCGTCGACAATAAATAAGTTTTTATAAAATCTTTCTCATGTATCACAAAATTAATTGATATCTCGTAATTTTCATTCATTTGATCATCAACTTCAAAAGTCATATCTGGAGGATCTAATTGTTTCGTTGTCTCAGTCTATGTCTCACAATTGACTATAACTCTTTGACTAAGATCTTCCTCTTCAGGAGATTTTTTTAGTGACGCTGCTTTTCCTTTTTCTGAGAATTTTTATCTTTAATTTCAATTTACTATCCACGCTTCTGGCGTGTGTTGAGCTCAATTGATTTTCTATTTTCAATAGGAACCACAACCCTTGCTAGGGTATTAGTAGCTGAAATATGAGATTTTGTCACTCTTTTGGCATCTATAAATGCATCTGGCAGTTGAGTTGCAATTTGTTGCAACTGTATTATTTTCTGAACTTCTAGTTCACTTTTACTTGTACATAGATCAAAATTGTTTAAACAGTCTTCCTTATAGGAAATTTTTCGACATTTTTAGTACTAACATGTGCTTTTCTCTCCCCCTAATGTCGGAAAATGTGTCTCATTAAAATAAATTTCAAGTCTTCTATGTGGACTCATTTTTACACATTGATGTGGTATTATTAGTACATACATGACACAACAAAAAAAAACTCGCATATGAGAAATATTAGGCTCATATCCATGTACAAGTTGTGAATAGAGAGTATATATGATATGCATAATGACATGTCATATCAAACATTCAAGGTTTTATTATTGAACTTCATGTTCAATATTTGAACTGCATATTCAACGCAAAATATTTTTCATATATATTGAGAATAAAATAATAACGAAATAATTCATAGATTTATAATACATAAAATAATTCATACATTATATGCACAAAACATAATTCAAATAATAATAATAATAATAATAAATGCAAAATCCTATTCAATTATTCCTTCAGGGAGTCTACATAAAAATTATTGATATTGAGTTGAGTTGTATCTTCTATGTGAATTGTTTCTCTTCAAGAGTTCTCATTATCTACCAAAAGTACCTCACTCTTGAGTTTTGACTTTTGGTAATTTTCAACAAGATGTTTCACTCACATCCATTATTCATGTAGTTATCTACAACATTCACTTTAGGGATTGTTATTGTACAAGTGGGTCTTGCTTGATGATTTCTCATTAGCAATTCATTATTTTTTTCAACCATTAGAAGACAAGCAATAAGTTTAAAATATTTTGTAAATTTTCGCTCTCTATACTGCTGCTGCAGGAGCATGTTAGAGGCATAAAAATAGTATATGTCTTCTATAACATATTATGTTTTATAACTTTAGCACCACACAATTTCAGCTGTAAAGTGATTCTAAACATGTCTGAATTATATTCTAAAAAGAATAGTATCATAATTAAACCAGTATTTCAAAGACTTATAGATAATTTATTTAGTTTTTCATGAACATAGGGTATCATTTATTTAACAAATTAGGATACTAATTTTTCAAAAATTTATGATATTTAATTCTTCAAGAATTTAGGGTACCAATTATTCAGGAATTTATATTTTATTTATTTATTTAATTAGTTTTTCAAAAATTATAGATAATACTAATTTTTCAGGAACTGTATTAATTTATTTAATTCTATAGGGATACAAGTTCTTTATAAATTACAAATAATACTAGTTCTTCAGAAATTAAAATTTAGAATACAAAATTTTCAGGAACTATGTTTACTTAATTAAAATTAAATAATAATATCAAATAATAATATCTCCATAAATAAGTATATACATTTAACAAAGTTCAAAATCATTGCATCTAATTAGTTAGAATATCATTATAACTAATTAGATGCAATAGTCACAGATAATAAAATCAAAGCTATATAACTCAAACAATTATTATCATAACTATTATTATAAAATCAAAATTAAAAAAAAAAAAAATCATTTGAGAATTGAACTAGCAAGATTTGAGAATAATTATTATTTTGGGTCCATCCATTAAAAAAAAAATCGTTCTCTTAAAAATAATAATAAAAAAAAATTAGAATCTCGTGCTGATAACGTGTTGTAAATCGGCTTATTAGCGCAGCAAATCAAAGATTATAAGAATAAATATAAAGCAATAAAGTAAAAAGAATGGAAAAGAAAGAGATAAAATATATAGAGAGAAAATAATCTCGAAACTCTTATTATTAGATTAATTCTAGCTTCTCTTATATAGAGGAATAGTTAGGGTTTAGTGTATAAAATATTACTGAAATAATCTTATACTATAATCTCTCTAAAATACATACTCAAGGATATTTAAGTAATATCCATATATAATAATTTATTTATAACAATTTTATACTTTTTATGGTCTAAAAGCGTAAAATCTTTGTTTATGATTTAGCTTTCACTATAATATTAATAAAATTAAAAATTACTTATAAAAAAATAATTTAATTGACACTTATTTATTTATATTGTATTTTTTCATCTTGAATATCTCATCAAGCCGCCCTGCCCACTTGGAAATTCAAGTTATACAATTTTTGTCTCTGCATGCTTTACACATTAATTCCACCTATTTCTGTGTTTCTGGATCTAGATATTATTATTATGTTGTTAGTGAATTGCTCAATCTGAAAAATCTGAAGGGACTCATTTGGCAGAAAAAAAAAATCTGAAAGGACTCAGGAATATAGATACTTTAATTAATATGTACATGCACGCCAAATCATGTGTTTTTTTTTTTTTTTTTTAGTATATTAGAGGAGATTTGAACTTGGATTATTATTTAATTTATACTCTATCATTAAATTAAGGTGGTGTTTGATAATATCATTAAGCACTTAATCGTTTTAAGTTATTTGTTAACGTGCGTTTTTAATTAAGTAAAAAACTATTTAAAATGATAAATTAAAATTTTTCTTAAAATAGTAAATTAAAATTTTTAACTTAAAATTTATACTAAATGAATATAATAAGTGATTAAATTTATAAATAATTTTATATTTTAAAAATTATATCATTTATATTATCTAGTACTTAAATTTTTAATACTTAATTTTCAATTTTATCAAATATCGCTTATATATATATATATATATATATATACACACACACAATGTTCACATCATTATTTTAGGACATAATTTTCAAATGCATAGGCTAAACATGGAGGTGTGTCATTAGCCTTGCTTGGAGAGATGATTTAATTTTAGTTGACACGCGCGCGCGTGCGTGTATATATATATATATATATATATATATATATATATATATATATATTGGAAT
>CATKHJ010298397.1:0-25932 GCA_949750685.1 Vernicia montana
ATCATAACCCAATACCTTTGATCCATCATACTCAAAGCCCAATGACAGTTGGCCCACAACACCATATGGAATCTTTTTCCCTCAGAGTATGTATACTCTTACTCTCATCAACTTTTCATATCCTTACCCGCTACTCATTGGGTTTCTTTTGATTTTAAGATACCAATGGCTAAACCGACTGATATGGTTGCCCTGACCACACTCGTGACCAGTCTCCTTAAGAAATAAGAGGAGAATTTTCAAGCAATTCTGAATGGTCAACAAGCCCAATTTAAGGAACAAAGGCAATTCATCATTGAGGAAGTCTGAGCCATGATTAATCAAGCTAGCCTCAACCTAACTAACCCAAATCCAGCTTTGGACCAGACTGTCCCAAATCTGAATTGGGCTAACCTTAATCCATTCCAAGTCTATGCCCACACTACCTTTGTGCCAAACACCTTCACCCATTCTAGCCCTTCCTCTCCCTTGAATCTTTTCAAGGTAAGGAAGTGTTCTCCCATCCAGATACCAAGATACTCATGGAAAAATTTGAAGCAATGGAGAAAGCCATCAAGTACTTAAAGCACTATAATGGCCTAATTGATGTGGATAGCTTAGCCTTGTTCCCTGATGCTAAACTTCCACCCAAATTCAAAATGCCTGAACTTGAAAGATTTGATGGAAATACTTGCCCCAAGACTCATATGAAAATATATGTGGGGGCAATGCAGCCTTTGGGACTTAATAATGAGCTCCTTGCTCAACTGTTCCAATAATCATTAATCGGTCATGCCATAAGATGGTTCCTTTCACTATACAAGAGCCAGAAAAAGACATGAGATGATATTTGTCATGCTTTTGTCAAGCAATATCATTACAACAGTGAAGTGGATGTCACTAGGAGTGACTTGGAAACCATTAAGTAACTTTCGAATGAGTCCTTCTCTATGTTCCTTATAAGGTGGAGGGTTAAAGCTGCTTAAATGGTAAACAGACCAACTAAACAAGAACAGGTGGACATCCTTGTTAAGAACCTATTTTTCAGCCTACCAAACCCATCTGCTAACCCAATACTTTCCCACCTTTAAAGCTTTAGTTGCAATTGCTACAAAGATTGAAGATTTCATCCAAAGCAAATCATTTTAAGATGAATTCTTCACCACCGATATGAATAGTGATGACGAATCTGAACCCCATGACCTTTGAGGTTGAGACCGACATGCCTCGATCCCACCTTCCTTTTCAAGCTGAATCCATCACTATGATCCATGCATCTTCACTAAAGTGGAAGACAGACCCCACCTTACCTCTACCTAAGTAGCATGTTATGGAGGAGCTCAAGATCAGCTAATCTGACCTGTCTGAGATTGAGTCTGAGTCCAAGTCCATGTTCAAAATCCAAGTTTGAGTCTGAGTATGTCATTTTTGTATTCTTCTTCTATTTTATACTATCTTCTCCTTTTGTAATAAAACATTTATTTTTTTGTGCACTTCTCCTTTCCCATCTTTCTTGTTTAGTTGTGTCTTAAAAAAAAAAAAAGAGAATAAATAAAAAATTAATGGATTTTGGCAAGCATTTGCATTTCACCATGAAATCCATCTTGATTTGGACAAATCAAAACTTGAGGTATTCTTGTGCCCACATCAGCAGTCGCTTCACCAGCTCCCAACCAAAGGATAATCGAGATAATAAAGAACACTAAGTGGTGATCTATTCAGTTGGAGTATTCGAAGCTAAAGGCAATCCAATGAAGTTACCCATTGCACTTTTGGATAACCAAACATAGTACCTCAATAAGAGGCAACAATCTCAAAAAGGACTTGATATCCCCACAAGATTTCTCTCTAGACCTCAACGGAATTGTCTAGACAAAGTTCAGAGCCTCAAGATGAAGGAAAACAGCAGCCCAAATCATGGTGGAATAATCTTTAAATGCCAAAATTCATTGATTAAATCACTAAGTTGAAAATCCGAAAGTACAACTTAGGCAGAAATTAGAGCAAGCTCATTGAGTTGAAAACCCGAAAGGGTGGCTCGAACATAAGTTAGAGCTAAAAAAAAGAGAGAAAAAAAAAGTCATCATGGTCAAATCATTCTGTGCCTTATGCTCCTATCCACATTAAGGACATATCTTCCTAAGTCATCATCCTTCGGCTAATCACTCACTTAGGGCATGCCTTCCAAATCATATTTTATCAATTCGTAGGGGCATATCCTTCATGTCATCCGTCATGTTACCTTTATCATTCAATAAGGGCATATCCTTCGTGTCATCCATCACGTTGCTTTTATCATTCAATAGGGGCATATTCTTCATGTCATCCGTCACGTTGCCCTTATCATTCAATAGGGGCATATCCTTCCTATCATTCGTCACTTCTCTTAGCTCAAGTAGCTAAGTAGCCTTTATCATTTCATTAAAGGTATATCCTTCAAGTTGCCTGTCACATTTTTTAGCTAAAAAAAATAGCTCCTATCATCCATTAAGGAGCACGTCTTTTGAGTCATTGTCCAAAATTAGTCCAGTAATCTTGTCACTCTAAGAATCTTTTCAATCTCAGGCAATAAGATATTTGTGCTTAACTTCTTCATGAATCATGCTATGATAGCAAAATCATACAACCTCCCCAATATTTTTCAAAAAATCCAACCTATCATCCTTTTAAACCTAAGTCTTCTTGGTAAAATTTCATCTCCTAAGGGCCAAGCCCGTTGGTAGAACCAAAATCCCAAGTCTCTCCAGACTCATGATCCTTGAAGCCTAGTTTCCTTTGCAAAACCAAAGTCGAGTCATGGATCCCAAAGCCTATTATCCTCAAGTTGATTAAAAAGGGCCCAAGCCAGTCAAAGACTATCCCAAACCTCCAAGCCAAGCCTTCCTACCTAATCTTCTCCGAGGCCAAACCTGACCTATCCTTTCAAGATAACCTCCTAGGCCACACTTGACCTAGCTTTCCCATCTAATCTTCTCCCAAGCCAAATCTAATCAAGTCTTCCTACCTAATATTCTCCAAGGTCAAACCTGACCTAGCCTTTCAAGCAATGACCTCTTCCAAAATAAAACCTGACCTTCTAAGATAACCTTCTAGGCCACACTTGACCTAGCCTTCCAAGGCCAAACCTAATTGAGCCTTCCAAGCAATAACCTCCTTTCAGGCTACACCTAACTGAGCCTTCCTAGCCTTGACTTCCTCTTAAGGCTGAATAACCGAGTCACTTTTCTTCGTCCTTTCAAAATGGGGGCACCTTCCTCCCAAAAGATCAGCACTCTTATACCAAATTAACCCTTCACAGGTTTAAGGTATCCAATACATAATTTTGGCATAATCAAATGCATTTCATACTAAAATGGATCATCAATCCAAAACTCTTGAGTCAAGATGGATCATCAATCCGAACTTTCGAAACAAGACGGATCATCAATCTAAATTCCATGAATCAAGAGGGATCATCAATCTGAATTCCTGACAATCAACGCAATCAAAGGGTCCTCCACCCAAACCAATCAATTTTAACTTTAGAATCAGACCCATCCTAGGATAGCTTTAGGATCTATACCATAAATCTGAATTAGGTTTTCCTTGTAGAATTAGACCTATCCTAGGACAGCCTTATGATCTTTTATCCATATAAACCGAAAATATCACTTTCATTCCAGATTTTTCTAAAGAAATTAGGAATATCACTTCCATTCCAATCTAAATCTCCCAAAGATACCGGGAGCAAGCTTCTTTTATGAATCAATTCCACCCATCAATGTCTAGCAACAATCACCTAGACATCCCTATGGTTCCTTTTCCATTTCCTTATCATCCTCCACCTAGAAACGTCTAAATTCTCAATTAGGCATCAATTTGGTTCCCTTTTCCATCCTCAAAGTGAAAGAGATCCTTCACCCAGATATGTCTAACCTAGACATCCATCTGGTTTTGTTCCCCACTATTTATCCAAGTAAGTCCCATCTTTCACCCAGAAATATCTAGCCACTGACCTAGATTTTCCTCTGGTTCCTTTTTCCGCTTTCATTTATTAGTAAACTTCCACCTATAAATGTTTAGAAACAATCACCTAAACATCCCTATGGTTCTTTTTTTCCATCTTCCTCAAATTCAATCATTTCTGTCACCCAAACATACCAAAATCCTGATTTAGACATCCCTTTGGTTCCTTTACCATTTTCCTTCATCATTTTACCCACCCAAACATGTCCAAACACTGACCTTGACATCATTTTGATTCCTTTTTCCCATTTCTCCTTCTCAGATTCACTATCATCAGAATTACCTTACATACAAGACAATTCTGATGAGGGAGCAGCTATGAACCCTCAAAATTGCACCTCTAGACGATCGATTGTCAATTACGAACCCGTAGAATCAAATCGGATAAAAAAGGGCCAAAATGGACCAAAATAATGCGAAAATGGGTCGATCCGGGTGAAAAACTGAACCATACTTGAATCAAGTCAGGCAGCATCAGAAGCGCCACCCAAACAGTGGCACCATGGGCGTGTCGCTGATAACTTCCAAATCTGCCTTCCTCTATAAATTCAGCTCTACCTCCAGCTGTTTTGGAGGGGAGATTGGGGGTAGATTGGAGGGAGGATACCAAAATTCTTGATTTATGAATTATATTAATCTTTTACCATTTGCTTTGTTTAGCTAACCTTTTTGTTTAAGGTCCAATTTTGGAGTTCTTAATCCAAAGTGGAGCTCAGATCTAGAATTAAACTTGCCCTATTCGTGAGAAGACCAAGAAAAGAAAAGGTAAAATTTCATTTTGAAATTCTAAATTCAGATATAGAATTCCCCCTCCTCCACCTTTCTTTAGGTCCAAAACTGAAAAGATCTAAAAATTATTAATTTAAAATCTGAATTAAATTAATAAACCAAATCAACATTTTTTGTCAAAACCCCTCCTTTGCAAGAAAAAAGAACTATATGGAGTTTGATTCCTATTCAACGGAATACGCATGCATGCCAACCTTTAAGACATCAACTCCAAAATGTTTTTAATAATGTTTTTCCCTTTTCTATTTTATCTTTCTTTTATTAAATTGCTTTCATATTTTATTTTTCTTTCTTTTATTGTTTTATATGTTCTTTGTTTTATTTTTTATTTTTACGAGTTTTCTTTATTTTTCTATTAAATTAGTTGTAGAATATGTGCTTTTTCCAAGTACCCATAAGGGCTAAAGGAAAGATCCTCTTTATCTTATTTGCTTTTGGTTGTGTAATAATTAGGTATGATTTATTCTTGCTTATTTATCTATAATTGTCATTCATGTAATTTTTGCATCATTTATAATTGTTTCATTTATCATTTTTTATTCATGTTCATCCATACACGAAAATCACCCTCTTTTATATAAAAGTTAGTTTGCACTTTTAGCCAAACTAAAGAAAATTACTTTTCGTTAAATTGTTTATTACCAAAACCTAATCCTCGAGCCCTCTCTGGTCACTCGTGGATTAGTGCTTTTCCAATGGGATGAGTTAAATAATTTGGAGTCAATTTAATTTGGGTTTTCCTTTAATTTTCCCAATCAAAACAAGTAAAATTAAAGTGTCAACTCCCTTTTACAAATGACAAAATTGCAAAATACAATTTTCTGAACTCATAGCGATTTCCAGCCGTGGAGTTTCTCTCAAAGAGTACTTTGATCCCTTAGCGGATCAGACCAATGCTCGGGTGAAGCTTCACAGCCTCAAAGTGTGGATGGATTTCCTAATTTGTCCTTGGGCGATATGCATATCATCCAAACTTTTGGAGAGAAGGGAATACTGCTCATCTTGCTTTTTCTCCATTTTTTCAATCTTGGAGAGGATTTTCCCTTTCATCAAAGTCATTTTGTTCAATAATTGGCGAAGTAGGAAATTAGAGGAAGGCACATCTTCTTCCATAGGTCTTGGCTCAGTTAGAGTTGGTCTTCTTCTCTTCCTCTTTTGCAGGTTAGGTTCACTTGAGTCTTGTCCAATTTCTTGATTACCAACTTGCTCATTTCCTTGCTCCCCATGCTCTTCATCCACATAAGCACCTATATGGGCATTAAGGTCTTCATCACTTGTTTCCACATCCACTTGCATGTGTATTTCTTTCTTCAAATCCTTCGAAGTGGTCATTCTCAAATCTCCAGTTTTGGCATCCTTGATAGCAATCTCCATTTTTCTAAAAGTGTTCATAGCAATATGATCCTTTAGAGAAATTTTCACTAGACATTATTCATCTTTCGGAGTGAGGCATTTGAAGTAATTTGTAATGGTCTTTCTGAACCGAAGTTTTGTCTTATTGGTCTCGAAAAATGGGAATCCTACTCAAGGAAAGCGAATTTGGTTAAATTAACCCAATGATGATTAATTTAATTAATTAATTACTCAAGGAGAGTACTTAATTACCTAATTAACTAACTAAATTAATTGATTAATTGATTTAGTATAATTAATTAACTAATTGATTATACTAAAATTAATTAAAAGCAAAGAGAATTTAATTAATTTTAGAGGGGGGTTATTCAAAGAGAGTATAGAGAGATTAATTAGAGAGAGAGAGAAAGAGCAAGTGGACATCCGGTCAACAAATACCCCAAAGGTGTGAAAAATGGTGGATGGGAAGGCCTATTTATAAGCAAAGGTAGGTAGGGATATTTTGGGTATTGAAAATATGAAAAAACCAAAAGGATGGGCTTTTTGTGGCTGAAAATCGAATTGGTGGGGGTAAAAATGAAATTTCGGGGCAGCAAAAGGGGGACCGGTCATCGGTGAGGTTGGCAGCTTCACCGACCCATTTGATGTGTCTGGCGGCTGCCGCTGTTCCGTCGGCAGTACTGACGTGTGCCACGGTGTCAGGGCGGACGCACCGAGAGGCCACTGGCGGCCGCCGGCCTTATGGCATGTTCGTCGACCTATCTGGTGGCCATCGCCTATTTGGCTGGCAGATCCGCCTAGACAGTCAGCGCCCACATTGACTGTCTCGGTGGACATCCACCTTGACACGTGGCACGACTCGATTTTCTAGGCTTTTTTGGGCATTCCAGATTTTTGGTTTTTGAAAAACTATCGATCAACGTTGGTGAATTGGAAATTAATTATCAGGAAGTTCGACATTCAACTTTGGAGAAGAATTGGTTGATTTCTTGAAAATGTTTTTGGTACAAAATGTCTGGTTAGGATCGAAAAATTGTCAATTTGTGTTGAAAATATTCCAGTCAGCTTTGGTGAGTTCAGAATTAATTTTGAAAGTGCTAAAGTGAGGGTTCATAGTTGCCCCCTCATCAAAACTATCTATTTGTTATACAATTTTGATGAGTGTAAACTCGGGAGAAGGGATGGTATAAGGAACCAAAGTAATGTCCAGGTCAGTGCTTGGACATGTTTGGGTGAGAGACATAATCGAAAAGGAAGATGGAAAAATGAACCGTAAGGATATTTAAGCAATCGTTCCTAAACATTTATGGGTGAAGAATGTGACTGACTTTGATAAATAGATGGGATAATGAACCACAGGGATGTCTAGGTGATTATCTCTAGGCATTTATGGGTTGAAACTGAATGATAAATGAAAGTGGGAAAAGCAAACAGAGGGATGTCTAAGTTAATGGCTAGATACTTCTAGGTGAAGGATGTGGCTAGCTTGGATAAAAAGGCGGGAAAAGGAACTAGAGGAATGTCTAGATAGTCATTTCTAGACATTTGTGGGTGGATTAATTGATAAAGGAAGACGCTCTCGGTATCTTTGAGAGATTTTGCATGATTGGCATCAGAATTGCCTGTCTCTTATATTATTCTGATGAGTGTGAACCCAGATGGCTGTGGTAAGATTGGGTGAAAGTTGATTATCACGGTCAGGTTTGGTTGAAAAAACGGTTACCACAGTCAGAATCGGGTGAAAGATTGTTACTACGGTCAGGGTCAGGTGAAGAACAACTGTTTAGCTTGGAAGCATAGTCAGAATGGCCCCGTGGTCATAATCGAGTGAAAGATAATTGATTTGCTTAGAGGAGACCTAGGTTTATGCATAGGTTAACAGTTACTCGAAAGGGAACCTTGCTCTGTGCAAAGATCGTATGAAAAAGGGGGACCTTGCTCCATGCAAAGATTGTCTGGAAAGGGAAACCTTTCTTTATGCAAAGGTTGTCTGAAAAGGGGGACCATGATCTGTGTAAAGATTGTCTTGAAAGGAAAACCTTCCTCTATCCAAAGGTTGTCTAAAAAGGGGGACCTTGTTTTATGAAATGGTTGTCCTATTAATTCAAGATATAATTCTGAAGGTTATCTTGGAATTGTCTGAAAATGAGAATGCCACTATGGCATTAAAAAGGGGGTAATCGTTCTAAAAGGTGTTGGTCAAATTCAAAGAGATATCATTTAGCTTCAAGGAGGTACCAGTCAGTTTTGGAAGGTGTCAGATTTGACGGGGTTTTTTTGGGAGAAACCCCACTTTTAGGGGTAGAGACTTAAAAGGAAGGTGACTCAATCACTTGACAACAAATGGGTTCAATTTTGATTGATTTTAGCTTGGACCAAAGGGTTTACTTTGGTATTGAAATATTTTCTACCAAAAAAGGTTTTTGGGCTTCAACGAATGTTTGGTGATTTTAGGATGATTGTGCCAAAATGAGTTTAGAGAGATGAATTCGGGATTAGAGAGAGAAGGACGCCAAAATGGGTTTGGACTTTGAGAATAATTATTTGCTCGGGCTTTGAGGATGATTGATTTTCATTTTGCTGAGGAACATGGGCTTAAACGATAATTTACGAAACATGATTGATTTTGGTTGTGCTAATGTACTTAGGCTTAAATGATGATTTATGAAATGTAATTGATTCTAATTTTTGTCAAGGAACTTGGGCTTCTGAAGGTGAAGGGTTGAACCTTTTGGAAGGCTTGAAGGGACTTTGCTGAGATTAAAAGGACTTTGGAAGTCATACTTTGTCGGTTAGATTTTGTAGGATTGCTACTCGATTTGATGGGTCTTTAAAAGTGGAGAGGGGTTTGTTTGACTTGATGCAATGAGCATTTGATTTACGCGTCACTGATGAGAGGTAAATGTCATTTATCTGCTTCAGCTAAGAAGATAACTTTGATGACGACTTGATGATTTTGAAGGTGATGCCAAGGGATAAAGGCAACACAACTGTTTTAGGTATGAAATGTGACGAATTGATAGAAAATGATGACTTTGAGGGCATACCCTTTATGAGATCTTCCTTCTACTTTCAGAAATGATCCTTGGTAAAAATGAAAGTATGCCCCTTGATGGGAGCTTCCTTTCACTTTTGAAAATGATCCTCAATAAAAATGATTTTTTACTTTCTCATGCAAATTATCTTGGATTATGTTTGGCAAACTCATAGGGTGGTCCATCGGATGGAGTGTGACTATCCGTTGGACGGAGGTGACCATCTCCAGTTTTTTTTTTACTCAGCTTGATATCACTTGGTGGATGACATTTGGCATATACAAAGTAGGAGAGGCCATTAGCTCGATATATGCATAATGGTGTATGACTGTGGAAGATTGTATATGCATAGATGTTGGTGCACAGATGATGCAGGTTTATGTATGCATGTTTTGGGATTCATGAACTTTTTGTTTAATTTTTACACTATGGATAATTTGTGATGATGCATGTAAAGGATGAATGTATGGATGCAAAAGAGTGGATTCACGAGTTTGCTTTGTGTATGTCATGAATGCAATTTGCAAGCCATGTTGACTCCTAAACGTGATCTTGGAACAAAGTGACTGTGAGGCCTCATCCAAGCACCGGTCCGATTCGTTAAAGGGGAATCAAAATGCTCTTTGGGTTTGGTTTCACGTTGGAGCCCCCGAGCTCATATTGATTGATTTTGAAAAGTGATTTTGAGTCGCCACCTTAATTTTATTTTATTTGAAAAAAGTTAAGGAAAAAACCCAATTAAATGACTCCAATTATTTATCCCAAAAGAAAAGTGCACTAGTCTTCGATTACCAAAGAGAATTCGGAGACTAGGTTTTTAGTTTTTGAAAAAATTAGTTTGGCAAGTTTAATACAAAATGGCTTAAAATTGATTTTATGAATAAGTAAAATGCATGAACAATTAAAGATGCATGATTCCATTCATTCATTTCATAAAATAAAGTAATAAAACAAAATAAAGTAAAAATGAACAGAATAAGTAAGTCATAGATTATAATAAAAACAAATCAGAGGATACCTCCTCTAGCCCTTATGGGTTCTAGGGAGGTCACACATTCCCTAAACTAATCCTAAAAGAAACCCTGACTAAGTGAGGAAGGTGAAAGAGGGAGAAGTTTATTTATTTTATTTGGATTTAATGCTTAGACCAAGCATGCCTGTGTATCCCTTTGAATGGGAATCAGAATCCACGCAGTTCTCCCTTCTTGCGAAGGGCTTTTAGTCTAGCCTTTTATCATGTTTCGATTGATTGATTGATTGATTAATTGAGTTGATTGATTGATTTTAATTGATTACCAGGTTGAATTAATTATTTAAGATTTTAATTAACTAATCTAAGTGAATCAATTAAGAGAGTTGGGAGTAGAAGAGAAAAGAATTAGGCATGGAGCCCAAAGGGGAAGAAGTGAATCCCAAAGAGGGAAAAATAAATAAATAATGAAAAAGAAAAGGAAAAGGAAAAGATGATTACCTTGCGCTCGTGCAGCTTTGAGATGGAAGAGACTTATCTCGGTTGGCAGCGGACTTGCCTTGGACGCTAGGGAACTTACCTTGGACGGCGATAAGCTTTTGACTTGATGGGTTAGCTCATGAAGTTGAAACCCAATTTGCTTTGCAAAACAAGGAGCGATAACAAATCAAAAATAAAAATAAAAAGAAAACTTTAAACTAGGGAGCTTGTTCCTTGGTGGACCAAGCTTATGGGAATGGTTCGTTTGATGTAAAGATTAATCAAGCAAGCCAAGAGGTCCAGAATAATGAGTAGGAGGTCCCCTATATATAGAGTGAAGGCTAGGAAAAATTTTCATGCATTTTCGATGTGGGATACGATGCAAAAAAGGGTGAAAATTCAAAAAAAAACTTAAAAAGTGGGTGCGGATCCGCAAAGCATCCCGGCGGATCCGTGAGACTTCCGGCGGATTCGCATGCATGCCCTACGGATCGGTGCCCCGGTTTCACTTTTTTGTCCATTTTTGCTCGTTTCTATCCGTTTTTCAGCGATTCCAATTGCGTTAGGCTCCGTATTCAGTCTTGGATGATCTGAGGGTTGTTTAGAGGGTGATGGATTTTGGTAATTTTCGACCTTCAAGGGTTTGTCTTACCGGGTCTACGTATTACATCAAAGGCTATAAAATTAAGGGTTCACAGTGGCCTGTATGTTGTAGAATGATTCTTTGGTGGGTTCCTAAGCCTATTTTAGGAAGGTCTAATAAAATCTTTGGTAGGCTCCTAAGGTTGTCCTTTGAAGGTCTGACAAATCTATGATATTTTTGAGTGATGACCATAATGGGTAATCTAGACCCTAAGCAGAAAGGTGTTTATGCAAAGTAGATACCTTGAACCAATGATTGGTTATCTGAAAAGGTGATTTTAGGAAGATGCCCCATTTTTGGGGGATAATAATTCGGTTATTTTGACATGGGTTGGGGCTTGGCATGCAACAGGACAACCTGGTTGGTTTGTAATGGATTTAGTGAGTAGGTGGCTTATTTCAGGTTTAAAGGGGAATTTGTCTGTTTAGGCTTCCCAAGATCACTTTGGAGGTAGGATTGGTTTTGGTAATGGGGTATCGATGGTTTACTCTGGGTTCGATTTTGGGAGTTTGTGGCTGTGAGGGGATTTATAGGTTACCATAGATGACAGGGATATGTGGTTCACTCCTTATGGCCCAATAGTTCCTTTGAAACGGGGTAAAAATATATAGGTTTTGCTCTTGATGAGACTTTGAAAATGGGCTTTAGTCTTGATGGATTGTTTGGTTGCTTGGACGATTTGAAGATGGCTTAGACTTTGAGGATTGATTTCTTTAAAAGGTTCAGTTTAGGTTTTGCGAAGGGATTAGGGCTTTAAGGGTGAACAAATAATTGGTGGGTCTACTCTATGAGGATTTGTTATGGTCTTGGTACAACAGGGTTTCAGTTACAAGGAGAAATGACTTCGATAAATTTGGAGGGTTCAATTGATTGTGTTTTGGCAAAGGACTTGGGTTTTGGAGATTGGACTTTCTTTGAGCAGTGAAAGGGATATGCTTTGATTTTGGCCTACGGTGGGACCTTTCAAGTGGCTTAGTTTCATCAAAGTGTTGGGCCTTTAGAAATTAGAGGTAGGTTTTCTACATTGGCTTGGGATTTAAAGTTGTGGCTTGGGATTTAAAGTTGGGGCTTTTGGAAGGTGTGTGTAGTTTTCATTTTGTCGAGAAAATTGGGATTGAAAGGTGGGTTGTGGGCTTCTAACAAATGGCTTAGGCGATGTAGATTTTGCGAGAGGTGTAATCGATTATGTTTCTGCCAAGGGCTTCAGCTTTGTGGTTTTGTTACAATGATTCATGGAAAGGAAAGAATGCATTATCTGAGCTAGGAAGACTCTTGGGGATGATGTTTTTGGGTTCAGTTGGATTGGTATAGAGGTCAGGATGGACTTTTAGGAATAAGGGAGAGCCATCTGGTTTGGGTCTTTTGGTGACTCGAGCACTTTGATAGGAAGACACAACTTAGAGATCATGCCCCTAATAAGGGATGATGGACTGACCGAAGGTTACTCGAAAGAATGTGAATGTCTTCAAAGGACATGCCCCTGATGATAGGTAAAGGCAACTTTTATTTATGATGACTCGATATTCGACTTGAAAACTTTCTTCACCCATTGATGATTAAGGAAAGAAAAGGGGTGGCACAAAAGAAGACGACTCTTAGGAGGATAGAATTATTTGACTACTCATGTAACAATGAAAGAGGATAAATTATTTAGACCAACCCAATATACTCAAATAGATGGATTTTGACATGACTCAAAATAGAATCTAATTTGAATGACACATCCTCTTTTTTTAGCTCTAACTTATGCCCGAGTCGCCTTTTCAGGTTTTCAACTCGACGAACTTGCTCTTATAAATGCCTAAGTTGCATTTTTGGGTTTTCAATTTAGCAAGCTATTTTCTCTTTTTCTTTCTTCTTATTCTTTTCTTTTTTTAAGCAAAGGAATCAAGTGGGAATGCAATTGATGCAATACTTTTGGCATGGAGAACACGACGGCGTGATGCCTTACAAGACAAAAGATATTTTTACTAGAATTTGGACCGCACCCGGGTTGGGCTACCTATATATCCCTTACATTGCTTCTGTTCTTTTTCTTACTTAGAGAGAATTAGGTCCACGTAGTTCTTGTTACAATGTAAGAATGACAGGTGAGAAATTATTCTTAACTGATCTACATTCCAAAAATTAGGGTGGCACCTTCGCGAAACATGATCTCTTGTGTACATGTAGGGTAGCAACAAACTTGAGCATGACACCCTTTTTACCCATTTCGTTTCACTCAATTGCTTCTTATGCAAAATTTTGACGGATTGGATTTCTAACTCATTTAGCAGGATTGTCCTTATTGGAGTATGGATAAAAGTCCGATATTTGCAAAAAACAGGCAGGACAATCTTGTTAGTCGTTTTACCTACTTTGCAGTTGTTCTTATTAGCCGACAGTTGGCAGGGCTCAGTTTGGTAAAGCTTAAGGAAGGATTACCTTGATGTGACTTAGGAACGACTATCCAATAACTTGGTAGCTGAGTTATGAGAACTTTTCAGTTTTCAATCTCCAACCAAAATTGAACTTGGAATGATGTTATGGTGTAATACATGTCTTTTGGTGCCAAAATGTATTGATTCTTTACCCCTTTTTTTTTGTCAAAATTTTCTTTTGATTTTTTTTGGGTGTATCATTCAAGTTGGATTCAAAAAGAAGACACATGAGATGTAAGATGAAAAATTCAAACTTTTCGTTACAAGTAGTATCAAAATTTAAAGACAAGCTAGGAAAGTCAATTACAGACTCAAAAGGAAAGCAAGACTTAGCATATTCTAACTTTAGTTGATTATAGACTCAAAAGGAGAGAAACACGTGACAAACTCTGACTCTGACTTTGGACAGGACTCAAAAGAAGAGAAAGAAGCACAAGACTCAACAGACTCTGACTCGGACTTAGGATTGACTGAAATCAACTTGATTGTAGGACTCGAATAAGGGCACGTCAGCTAGGCCAATGTTCTCCTCAAAGTTCTGGTCATTGGGTAGGTTAGATGAATTTGATAAGGTGTGTTCCCGCTTAACTTTCAAAATTGAAGGAGTTGATAATGTCCCTAAGGTCGATGGGCATATTAGGTACTGGTTCCGGAGGGAGGATATCTCCATCGTCAATGAGATCTTAAATTCGATGCCTTAGGCTCTTCCACTTGTCAGTTTCGTGCCCAGCTCTTTGGTTGTACTCGCAAAACACATTAGGCTTGTAGTTTTTGGATGGATGGCTAAAGGGTGTTTTTAGCTCTAGAGGTCTAACCAAGTCAGCTTCAAGGGTCATCTTGTAAACCGCACTTAAGGAAATACCCAAATCAGTGAACTTCATTCTCTCTGATTTACGAGGTTGTTGGTTGGTTGAGATAATAAAAGTGGAAGCACAATGGTTACTATTATTGCATCTTTCCCCAACTATGTGAGCTTGCTAGAGCACAGTGGTGTTGCGTTTCAAGAATAGTTCGATGGGCCTTTTGATATTTTGATGGGTAGAGGTTCCTACTCCTCAAAAAGGATTCAAGGAAGGAGGAACGTTAACTTTGGTGTTTGGCGGCATGAAACTTTTGGGGACTCTTCCATTATTGGTAAGATCAATAACAGGGGTTAGGTTGGCATGAGTATTTGGATTAGCTATATGGCATTTTCGGACACTTCTCTATCATGGGTAAGGCTAATGATAGAAGTTGATATAGTTGCAGCACTAAGACCAAATGTGGTGTTGGTAGAAAAAGGGGAGGTGCCAGGCCGATTGATTATGGGATGAGCTACGGTGTTGGTATGATCAAGATGGGGTGCGGTGGAACTTGAATTAATTAGATTTGACTTGGTTTGGTTAGAAAAATAGGGAGATGTGATGTTGGTCAGATTAACATGGGAAGCATGAGGTATGATCAAGCGGTTTGAATCCATTAGATTTGACTTCGTTTGGTTTATGGACTGCCTTTAAGAGCTCAGGGCTTTGGAAAGATGGGCCAATGCGTTATTGAAGCTAACTTGTTGAGCGGTCAGGGCTTGGTTGACATTGGTTTGTTGGACGACTAAAGCTTTGTTGAAATTAGCTTGTTAAGCACTAAGGGCAGAGTTGAGAATGACTTGAAAATTCTCCTCTTGCTTTTTGAGGTGGCCGATGAGAAGGGTGTTCATGATATCCATGTTGATTGGATTGGCCATCGGTACCTTCAAGGAAAAAAAGAAAGGTAAGTGTATGGAAATGGCATGAAAAGGTGATGAAAATATGGGTTAGTTTGCAAATTTTGAGGAAAAAAGGACTTCCTAGTGTGTTTCGGGCCAATTGCTTTAGACTTAAAGTGTTTGGATAAAGGGTGTTCATTGGGCCAAAGCTATTAGGCTTAAGGATTATATCTTGGGTTGGGGGCCAAAAGGTTTTGGGCTTAAAGATTGGGTTTTGTGTTAGGGTAATTAGACTTGAAGTTTGGAAATGAAGGTTCGGTATCTTGGT
Organism: Vernicia montana; assembly: GCA_949750685.1. Lineage (NCBI taxonomy): Eukaryota > Viridiplantae > Streptophyta > Magnoliopsida > Malpighiales > Euphorbiaceae > Vernicia > Vernicia montana. The sequence goes on from CATKHJ010298397.1 coordinate 15,684, forward strand.
GTGCTTGGCCAAAGATAACAATGTTTGGGTTTTATAGTCTTAGGCTAAAAGATTTTGGGTCTAAGGTGGTGGTGTGACACATATCTTGAGGTTAAAAGCGTTTGAGGTTTGGATGAATGTCAATTCTTGACTTGGTTCAAGATATAACCTAAACTCGAGGTTTGTATACATAGTCATGTCATGATGCATGCCAAAAATGTTTCATGAATACATGCACAAGGTCTTTATTATGGAACCTAGGGTCAAGGGCTAAGGCAACTACATGCATGAGGGTGAGAGTGGCTTGATTTAAGGGTCTCCGTCCCACTAGAGCATCAATATACCTAACCACATGTGAGTCAAAGAGTCTCGCGTGGGTCCAATGGTACGAATTGCTCGTTACACCACCAAAATGATTGGGGATTCGTCGCAGGGTGGAATGCCTTCGCTATCTCCCAACATACTCAAAGAGAGTTATCGAGCCAATGCTACTCGCCATCCAAAAGTTTTCCTAAGTAACTAGGATTAGGCAATGAGCCTTTATTATGCAAAGTGATACACGAAAATGAAATTAAACTTAAGTGAGCCAAAATGGAGATTATTTTGGAGAAAATCCTAACCAAATAGTAATCCTCTTATTTGCTTTTTTTTTTTTATTAAAAAGGATGGCAACCAGTCCCCAATGCAATCGCCAATTGTGAGACCTCGCTTGAATGCCCCCTTCGCTCGAGAGCTTTTAAAGGCGAGCGATTTTTAAGGTTTAGGTTTAAGTTTCAGTGCTCACGATTGGAAAGGCAATCGTTCGGCAAATTGATTTGATTTTTTGGAAAATGGTTCGAGAGCCGCCAACCTAATTTATTTTAAAATGGAAAAATTAAGGAAAAACTCAATTTTGACTCCAATTCATTAATTTTTTGATTAATTTACCCAAGGATAAAATCACTAGCTTTCGAACTAGGCTGAGATTGGGAATTATGTTTTTGGTTTCAAATAATCTAAATTTGGCTCCTAAGTTTGATTTGACTTAAAAAAAAATTTGATTTCATGAATGACAGATATAAATAACAGTTAAGATGCATGAACATGACATAACTATGAATACATGGAGAATAGAAAGCGAGTAAATTGAACATCCACAAGTAAAGGAGAGTATTTTCTCTAGCCCTTAAGGTTACTAGGGAAATCACATGGTCACTCCTTTACTCCAAAATAATTAATTTAATTACAAAATCAATGATGAGATGTCTTCTCTAGCCCCTATGGGTTCTAGGAAGACCACAAATTCCCTTACTATAGAATCAAACACAAATGTTTACAAAAATAAAGGGGAAGGGGATTGATTGGATGTTTGGATTTGAGGATTGGAGTTAAATTTCAAACGTATCTACGTACCCCATTGAATGAGGATCAAAATCCACGTAGTTCATTTTCACTGTGAAGTGGAGGGGTTTAGGGATTGATCAGATTAACTTGATTTGATTTAGGGACTTTTGTGGGTAAGAGAATATGCTATACCTTCTCTTTTGGCGCGTGTGAGGTGCGAAGGGTCTTTTTGGACTGAAATTTCTTCTTATCGATCTTGAAAAATGAGAATCCTACTCAATGAGAGCGGATTTTATTAAATTAACCAAAGGAGGATTAATTTAATTAATTAATTACTCAAGGAGAGTACTTAATTACCTAATTAACTAAATTAATTAATTTGCTATAATTAATTAACTAATTGATTATACTAAAATTAATTAAAACCAAAGAGAATTTAATTAATTTTAGAGGGGGTTACTCAAAGAGAGTATAGAGAGATTAATTAGAGAGAGAGGAAGAGCAAGTGGATAGTCGGTCAACAAGTGCTCCAGGGGTGTGGAAAATAGTGGATGGGAAGGCTATTATAGGCAAAGGTAGGTGGGGACACTTTAGGTATTGAAAATGTGAAAAGACTAAAAGGATGGGCTTTTTATGGTTGAAAATCAGGCTGGTGGAGGTAAAAATGAAATTTCGAGGCAACAGAGGAGGGACTGGTCGTCGGTGAGGATGGCAGCTCTGTCGATAGTTCTAACGCCTGCCAGGAGGCCAGCGGCAACCGCCTATGGCGTGTCCGCCGACCTGTCTAGTGGCTACCACCAGTTTGGCCGGCAGATCTGCCCAGATAGTCGGAGCCCACACTGGTTGTCTCGGTGGATAGCCACCCTGACAAGTGGCACAACTCGATTTTCTGGGCTTTTTCAGGCTTTTCGGGTTTCCGAGGCTTTTTGGATTCTTAAAAATTACCGATCAGTGTCAGTGAATTTAAAATTAATTATCAGGCAGTTCGGCAGTCAACTTTAGAGAAGAGTTGGTAGATTTTTTTTTGGAAAATGCTGTCTGGTACAAAATATCTGGTCAGAATCGAAAAAGTGTCAGTTTGTGTTGAAGATATTCTAGTCAGCTTTAGTGAGTTCAGAATTAATTTTTGAAGTGTTGCTAAAGTGAGGGTTCACACTTTGATATGTGCTTTGTTATCGATTTTCAATTTTGGTTTTGGCTTTTGCTCTCTTTTTTTTAAAAAAAAATTGAAAATTGAAATTAAAATTAAGAAAATAAGAAAATATTTTTCTCTTTTGTTTCATATCCAAACCTAGATTGCTCACTTGATTTGTTGTTTTTGGTTCTTGTAGTGCTAGTTCTTCTATAATTTTGTGTTTAATGTCCTCTGTTATCTATTTCCAAATTTGATATGTTGTTTTTGCATTTGTTTCTTTTTTTTTTAATTGTAAAAGTATTTTTTTTAATTGTAAGAATATAATTTATTATTTTTCACTCTTTCAATAGCTGTCTTGCAAAGCACACTCCATCAATTAGTCAAAATTGGACTAATTTGAATTTGAAATGAAATGTTTGTGTTTAATTGATCCAAAAGGTCATTGTGAACTTAATTGAACATGAATGATAAGTTCAGGGAGGGGAGGGGAGGAAAAATTGAACGTTTATCCTTTATTCAATCAATAAATTATTAAACTATTAGCTCAATAACTTAAAGTAATACTTTCAATTCAAAAAATAAATAAATAAAAATAATACTTTAATTGCCTAAAGTATTACTTTAAACAACTTTTTACTTTTAAAATAATTCATTTTACGGGCAAGGACCATTTAATTCAGTTTTGAAAAAAAATAAAAGATAAAAGATAAGATAAGAAGTATAAATTTTTGTCAACATGAAAAACACTTTTGAAATTTAAAAACAAAATAGAAAAATAATTTAACTCACTAACTAATGTTGCAAAAATAAGGTCTGACACAGAGTGAGATCCATGTTATCTCATTATTTTTTATAGTATACTACTTAAGTATATTTTGCTTCATTTATCATAGTTATTTTTTTTTCTATAAATATTTGTGGCCTATTGCCTTTTGTGCTTTTAGTATGTCTCTCGTTCTTAAAGGATTGTTGGATTTTGTTGTAGCTGTGTGGCTTTGGTTTTGTGGCGAAGGTACTGCCATAGTCGAGTTCGGCCCTGTCCGACTCTCCCACCATTTTCAAGCCTGTAGGGAGTTGTTAATTGATGGATGTTGGTGGGAGGGAGAAGAGATCGTTGGTGCTAGTGTTGGAACTTCTTGGAAAATCGATCTTCGTCTTATCTTGAGCTCCATTGCCATAGACAGAGAAAATATTCCTTTCCGGCTATGGTCGAATTGATTAAGGAAAATTGCTCCCTGTCAATTTTGCCTTGCTTATGGATTCTTCTATTCGTGGTGGGCAAGCTTAAGGTCTCAACAGTAAAAGTTTATTTGGGTTGGGTCCAGCTGCAAATCCCCTACTATCTAAGGTGCTTAATTCTCTCTTTTGGCCACAAGCGGCAGTGGAGGTGATGGTGGAGAGGGTAGATGATTTTGAAAGGGAGAAGTTTAATCAGGGGTTTAATTGTAATTTAATAAAGTGTTATACAGACCTTGAGTACAGTGTTTTTGTTTTTATGGGCTTGAAGCCCAAATTCAAAAACTCTTTGTGGGGTAAGCTTTTTTTTGGACCTTAGGTCCAATTATATTTTCTTTAGCTGGGCTATCACTAAATGTATGAACTTCAATTGTATTGTTTTGAGCTTTAAGTCCCATTAATACCAGCATTTATTTCTTTCGTAAAAAAAAAAAAAAAAGAAAAGAAAAGAAAGGTTCTCACGCTATATCCGCTGCTTTATTTTCGGTACCAATAATTAAAAATTATATTCTCCTACTTGCTGCATCAAAAACTATTACCCCCACTATTTTTAAATATTACATGTACATATAAGTGTATTGTAGATTTGCTCCACAAGATTCTTTACCTTTGCCCGATAAGATTACAACTATGGCCCTACTTAAAATTGAAATAAAATTTTTTAATTGCCATATACTTGTAATTTAAATAAAGTATTAAATTTTTTTTTTTTGAGGCTAATAAAGTATTAAATTTAAAAATTGTTCCTTTATACTTTCATCCTTTTTTTTTTTTTTTGTTATTTTATACAAAATCAAAACAAAACATAATTTTTAAAAAGAAAAATGAACAAGCAAATCTCAAAATAAATTAAGGAACAAGCACATCTCAAAATAAATTAAGTAAATCAATTCATTTTTTTTATACAGCGATTTCAACATATAAAAATAAATTATTTTAAAATTATGTTATAACATTCAATTTTTATTTTTGCTTTATATAAATATATAATTGTGTTTATTTGTATTTGTGTGATGTGTATTAGGTTGTATCCACTAACAAATTCTTATGTATCCGCCACTGATGTGACTGTTCTTAGAAATCTACAACACAATATTATTACAATAAGCATTAAAATATAATTGATATCATCAAAAATGGTAGAAAGAACACTTCCACGCTGCTGAGGATAGGAAGTAGTTTCAGGAAAGCTTTGCTGTAAAGACTAAAAAACATGACTGGGCAATGTCATTAGTTGTAGGTGAATAGGTCGTATGACATTTTCTTGCTACTCTAAGAGGTTGCATTGTCTTTTTTTTGAAAGGATCTCTTTTATATTTATCATGATATTTTATTAGAATTAAAATATAGCTAAAGGTCACTTCAAAAATATATATATATATATAACTAAAGATATTAAAATTTAATATAATTTTTGAATCTCACCATTTATTAATTTACACTTTTGGATTGAAATTTGAGATTTTTCACATAATATCTATACTCTCTTATATTCCATCAAGTCTGTAGTCATGTGTCAATAACACTCGACACATATACAAATTTAGAATTGATTGGCTCTCATGTTACACCACATCTACTTACACCATGTGTTAGTAAAGAACTTAATAAGTGTCTCATTGTCTATTAACTTAACTTTCTGGATTGAATTTAAGTTTTTCACTATTTACTTTAGTCATTTATTTTATATTAAAGAAAATTTTTACCATAATCACGAAATGGTAAATTTTGAACTCAAAATCTTCATATTTATCACATTAAATTACCATAAAGTTAAAATTTTGAATCATAACTTTGTTATTATATTATTTATTAAATTTCTGTACGAAGTAAATAATATAATGTTGTAGTTGTTCATATTTCAGTTTAAACAAGGAAATATATTAAAACTCATTAATATGGTGCAATGGAGTTATAGAAACAAAGAAAAAGTAAAAGTTTGTGGCTTTCTGCTAAAGTACTAAACAATATTTGATAGCTGCTCTTCAAGAGCAGAGACAAGGTCACTGTGGCGTGCGGAGTATGCTACTGATTAACTAATAATCAGCGTCACTGTTGATGTATATATCACTACAAAACAAGGAAAAGTTAACTTACATAATTGTTATTATATCCCAATTACTAAACAACCTTTTTACATTATTATTAAGGGGAATTAGTTATAAAAATGATCTATGGTTTAACGTTGTATCTAAAAAGGATTAGTATTTTATTTTCCAAACACTTATAGTTTTTTAAATATTCAAGTATCAAATTTACTAATACAGTTAATATTTAATAATTGACATATAATATCAATTAAGAATTTTTTTTTTCTAACATGAAATTTCACCATGCATTGTGAGACTCACTTTTAAATTAAAATTTAATTTTAGTTTATTATAAATTAAAAAAAATTAAGAGGAAAAAGGAAAGTAAATTTTTAAAAAATAAAGTCTTAAATCTCAAATCTTATAAAATTTCCTACACTTTTTAAGAAACCAAACAAATCTAAAAATTTCATAAAATATATACTCCCTCCATTTCATATTAGATGACGTTTTAGAGATATGCACAAGTATTAAGAAGCCAATTAACTCTCTTTAATTAGTAAAACAAAATACTAAATTGCCTTTATTAAATATTTCTCTAAATTCTAAAGAATGTATTTAATGAAGATTAAAAATGAATAAAAATGAAAAAAAAAAGTAAATAAATACTCTATTGATATTTTAAAATATTATCTATTGTGAAAAAAGATAAAACTTTTAAAACGTCATCTAATATGAAATGTAGGGAGCATTTAATTTAACATCCATATGCTACTATTATTGTTCGTAGATGAAATTTAGAATATTCACGGCATATAACTATTAAATTAGAGATTTGTTGGGTTTATGAATTTCTTTGGTTTCCTAAAAAGTGTAGGAAATTTTATAGAAAATTCTTACTTACACTAAGTGTTTGTCCCCACCTATACACCAAACCTATAGATGATTGACACATATTCATTAGTTTAAATAATTAAGTACGTGTCAATCATCCAATGCCAAAATGTAAAATACTAATATATACGTGTCATTTTCTTATTTGTTGTGGTGTATACACTCAGTATAGGTAAGAATTATCCAAATTTTATATGGGTAAGATTTGAGATTTAATTTTTTACAATCTTTTTTCCCTTAAAATATTTTTTAATTTTTATAATTAATTAAAATTAAATTTTAATTCATAAATGAATCTTATAATGCCAGCTGGAATTTCATGGCAAAAAAATAAATATCTTCTTAATTGATATTGTGCGCCAAATTATCAAATATTAATAATATTAGTAAATCTGATAGTTAAATGTTTAATGAAGAAAATCAAATAATTTTAAGTGTTTGAAAAAAGTTAAAAAAAAAAAAAGATTATCTAAAAATTTAAATAATTGGGTATTTATTATTATTATTAAAGGGAAAAAAGATTAAAATTAAAATCTCTATTTATACAATATGGCCCTGCACCTGAAAATCATAATCAGAGAAGATTATGCATCACTTTCAGAATCATACCCTTCCCCAACTCCACTGCTTATCTTCCAAGTTATGAGTTCTTTGGTAGCTAGATTCTGTTAATTTCATCATTTCTACATTATATCATATATTAAGGTAGATTTCTTGTACTGTACTCTCTCTTAATTTATTTTTTAATTCAACTTCCCATTCTATATTAAATTACTACTTTTGCTGCAATCAAACTGAAGTTGGTCCACTCTGCAGTCCCCCTAAAATATCATAATGGTGGTCCCAAACTAATAAGGAGATAATTTAGCATCAAAATCTTCATTACTTCCTAATATATGTGTTTGTGGGTCAGGATTCGGATATCAATTTGTAAAGAAATTTACGAAATGAATGGACCGAATTTTTGAAAGATTTAAGTTATGTTTAATTAGCGGAATAGAATACATAAGGAATAGAATAACAATTTCTAAAGAATAAAATAGATTAAGAATAAAATAATTATTTAAATTTCATAGTTTAATTTGTAATATAGAATAACTATTCTATTCCACATAAATAACTATAATATCTTTATAAATTAATTTCATTATTAATATTAAAATTAAATATAATTTTATCAAATTTTACTTAATAAATAATTTAAATGCATAATAAATAAAATTTTGATTTGACTTAAAATTAAAAAAAAATAAAAAATATTTTTTAAATTAATTTCTTATTCTATTTACTCATTTTTTTTTGCAAAAAATTGATCAAAAGAGTTAAAATTTTAAAATAAACAATAATATATATATATATACATACTAAAAAAAAATGAAAATCTGCAAAAAAAAAAAAAAAAAAAAAAAAAGAGGTAATAGTGGTGAGTTTGGACTTGCAATATTTTTTTAAGAGTAAAAATGAAAATACTCTATTACATAGTTTAAAAAATACTAATTCTTTAATTTTTTTGTGGAATATGTATTCTATAAAAATTGTGGAATTGTTATTCTATAAAATTAGTATTCTTTGTCGAAAATTTGAATTAAAGTAAGGAATAACTAATCCTTACATAGTAGCTATTATATATTTCTAGTCAATTCCATAAATCAAACATAGCCTTAATATTTTCAAATTTAGATATAATTTAATGATAAATTGCTAAATAGAACCATTTATTTATTTATTTCATGTCATATGACAAATAAATTTAGACTCAATATTATGAACCATTTTTAACATTTATGGGATTCTGAATCCGATCAAATATTAATCGAAATTTTTAATAAAAAAGTAAAATTTATATTTATCCATATATGAATAATGGTTCAATGATATTAGAAATATTTAAAAATTTATAATTAAAATTATAAGAAATTCGGTCAAAATATAATTAATATAAAAGAAAAAACCTTACACCCCACGAGTTTAAGAATTTAAGTCTATGACATTCATTTGTCATTAAAATTTTCTAAGATATATTAAAAGAAACTAAATGTAGTGTCTCAAAACACAAATTAGGTGAAAGAAATATTAGTAGAAAATTGTGAGAAATTGGAGATTTGCTCCCTATTTATGGCTGAAATCTTTAAATAATGATAATGATGGAGTATTTGTATTTTAGATATTATTTGGTATAAATTTATATTAAATTCATTTTATTTGCATATGAATTTTATTAAAAATATTATTCATATATGAATTTTCAAGTATGGATTAATTATTCCAAAAAAAAAAAGTATGGATTAATTATAGAATTCATCTATATATATATATATATATATATATATATATATATATAAAGCAAACTAAGACTTCCCTAGAAATTGACACGTGAAATTTATTAAGCGAGATAAAAAAAATGTTTTTTTTTTGCCAAATATATATATAAAAAAAAAAGTTTTACTGCCACATAAATTATTGATTTTAATTGGCCCGTTTATATTAGTGACACATAGTATATATTTGTTATTACTAGAGTGGCAAATACTAACCCGAACTGATGGTTTGATATGAATCCATTAGCTTAATTTCTGATAATTTTATTTTTTTTAAAGTTATTTTACTTGTATAAATTTAAATTTTGGTTCAGTTCTTAATAATTTAATAATATTATTACTTATTTTGAGAAATAAATAATTCTAACAATTTATAAATAAATTATAAAATATTTTTAGTATTTTATTTTATTTTGCAGATTAAAATGATATTAATGATGCAGACGAAAATGTCATGATATTAATAATGCACGCAATGATGTCATTATAATAATGATGTAGGCAATAATGTCATGATATTAATGATGTAAGCAATGATATCATGTTATTAATGATGCAAGTAATGATGTCATAATAATAATAATGATGCAAGCAATGATGCAAGATGGTGGAAAAAAAAGATGAAAATTTCCTATAAATAGACATTATCACCCCTCGTTCAAATCATCAATTCAACTATTCAATCTTTCAATTAATTAGATAGATTTATATTTTCTTAGTTTCATTTATTTTTATTTTCATTTTGATCAAGAAAAGAAGTTCTGAAACTCATGTACGCCAAAAATTGTATCCCAAAAAGAATTATTTCTAAACTGTTATTCTTCAATTTAATAATAAGTTGTTATTATGTTTTCTATTAGATTTATTGTTTATTTAATTGTTTATTTCTTCTTAATTATGAGTAGCTAAATTTCTTTTCTAGAATTTAGATGTAATCTTTTGATTTGTCTATAACTATCTGTCACGCCCCGAACCCGAAGGCACGTGATCGGCACTAGAGAACGGGAAAGCTTAAGGCTTCCGGAACCCGTAGTAAGCCTGACTGCTCAATAAATGACAAAACTGCAAAGTGACAGCTGTAACTGTCACAAACCAAGGGCTATGGGCCCACCTGTTAAGCAGAACCTGGTAAAAATTTCATATCAAGCCACTCAGGGCTATCAATTCAACCATATCAATTTTCTTATTAAATCACATTAATGCCATTCAGGGCATTTATCTCAATAACATGATTAATGTCAATCTCATCATCAGGTTCCTGCTCAACAGAAATATTATAACATCTATGATGAGGAGTCTCTGACCACCTCAAAACTCATCATACACTAAAGACA